>DWNY01000470.1:0-16228 GCA_018250635.1 Telegonus apastus | reverse complement strand
AATAATGTTCTAAATCCCATTTTGTATATAACATTACAAAAACATACACCTAATTAAATATTCAAACATTTAAGGCAATTTATATCTTGTCTTTCTGTATTTGAAATCTATGATGCCCACATATAAAAATATATATCTTGCCAATGATTTAGATATTGTATGATAGGTCCACATATAAAGGCCATTATTGGCATCTTTCTAGAAGCAGAATTAAGAATGTTTTCAATTACATTTTTAGAATACCCATTATACATTGGGCTACGGAGTAAATACAGTACCAGGCTTAATTTCCTGCGACTTATTTCTAACCTCTGTTCATACGATAATGTTTTTATGTGGCGATTGTACAGTTTAAAACTGGCTATATCAACTCCCATAGCTATAAGCCATTGCTTCCATGATTTTGTGCCAAAAATTCTCATAGCTGTAAGATGTATCAATGGTTTTAAAATGTGCAACAATTCAGCATGCAGCAAGTCCTTCACTTCTATGCTTGGAGTTGTATCGTCCTTGACCTTAATCGGTTGCCAATCACGCAGTGCCACTGGGGGCGCACCATCAATACGCCGCACGACGCGGCCGGATCGCTTCAGAGTAAAGAAAGAGACACTAGTGTCTTCTGAATCTTTACCCTCAGTGTATTTTTTACGTTGCAACACGGGTATAGGAGGATGGGGTATAGGCAGCTCCCTAAACCTATAGAGCAATACCAATCCTGAACAGCATTTGAACATCTGTAAAAGAGTAGCTGCTGTCCACTTTCCACGTATTCCATACTTGCTCTTGATAACTAATTCTACAAAAACTTCGCAGTAATGTATTATTGTCAACCACATTTTAATTTGTTCTCGTAGTCCATATTGAAGTTCCGGTCCGTAAGCTTCCTTGATAAGCTTATCATTGAACAACGAAAGAAGTTTAGATAGAGAATATACAAATTCAGAGACGATTGGAGATTTATTGATCTTACCGGCGACGAAATATGACGACCATGTAGCAACTGTCTCTACGTCAGTAACGATACTTGGATTATTTACCACCCAACGCTTATATTTTACGTACAGGTCGAATAAAAATGAATCTTTACTCATATTGTAGTTGTTGGTTATAAATTATTAGGAAATAAAGCTATTTATTACAAACGCTACAAACTTATTCCTTCGCACAGATAACTAAACTTATTCTTATTGAACAAATAGAGAAGTTAACAGGTAAAAAGTGGTTAAAATAAACACTATAGAATTATCATAGTCACGCAATTATTATGACTTGCTGAATGTGGACAATACAAGTCGTCACAAAATAATAGGCCCATTTTGGGCATTTTGGCACATGTCATCGGAACGTCATCTAAGAATGTACCAAACCAATCGACTAGGAAATAAACCGATATTTACGACAAATCGATTAAAAATCCCTAACGACTTTAATCATTTTGATCAATACATTCTAGAAGGAATATTAAATCTTAGAAAGAATAAAAAAAGTAATTATAATACAATACCTTTGTACAAAAATTAAGGAAATTCATTGCTGATCCATAGAAATTAAAACGAGCGTAATTACTTTGATTGTATCCTTTTTTGATCAAGCGTTCCTTAAAAAGGCGACCAGAAAATAGTAGCTAACAGTTAGCCGCTAAATCGGTAATGTTTATAATAGGCAACAATATTGTCCAATCAAAATGGCTTAATGGGAGTATTACACCAATCAATCGACGTCGTGTTTAAGTTAATGTGGGTGAGTCCTACACACATGCTTTCTGGGACGATTTTCGCTCGTCACTGACAGCGTGACTTTGTATCTATAGAGTATATAATCAAAGCGTAATCATTAGATTTTTCTTGATTCAAGGATACGATGCCGTGATTATTTTCATATCATCAGTAGTCGATAGCATACAGTTATTATACTAGAGTAGGGGTCAAATATGTCCATCGACAAGAAAGAGAAAGCAAATGGGGGTGCCTATCTGTCTATCTTTATTAGACAAAAATAAGTAAAGGTTTATCATCTTTTCTGTTTTATTTTTTGTTGGATACTCGCACTCTCAGGCCTGCCTATGGCTCCCCTAATCTATATGTAATAACTCTATGGTCGATAGTGAAAAATTGTGTGAAAATGTAAAATCAAAATGACATTGTTAAGTATTCGTACAGGGTGATCATCTTTAATTAGAAATTCTATCTCACTAAATTAAAATCCTGTTACCGTATCGGCCGGATCTAGAAATCTTGAAATAAATATGACGGCGAAAAAAACATCAGCCGGGCACTTTTTATATCGATTTCGATATAAAAAGAATCGAAAAAAACACATTTCCTAAAACATCACCAAGTCGTACCACGGTTTATTTCCCGTGCTAATACCATTCTTACTACCAGCACGGAGAATTCGATTCTCTTTATTCGATTCAGTAATGTAGCAGGATGTGTGGGAAACCGTATCCGTAACCGAAACTATCGGATATCTGGAATAAAGCTAGCTAGCCGAAACCGTAACCGAATACAAAATAAAAATTTCGGATAAGGGCGGAATTCAGATACAACACAATATTAATGGTTTTCACCCGGCACTACCGATACAATAACTGAGCAGGTTTCTTAATTGCCAATAAATTAAGTCATGACTTCGTTGTACGTTATTTTGTTTTCACTATTCCTTAAATATCATCAATCCGTGTCTAACCGTCTCCGAAACCAGTATAATTCATTTCATATATCCGTATCCATATCCAGATCCGATATTACATATCCATAACATCACTAATGCGTAGGCCGCGTCTGGTTATTATGATGTAATGCTCTTTCATTCTAATCAGTGCTGCCAACTATTTTAAAATTTTCCCTCTAAAATATTGCGAAATATTGAAAAAAATATATCTTAAAAACCGATTTTTTTTTATTTAAAATTTAATGGCGAGAAAGTGGTATCCTGTATTACATAATCTGTTGTAAATAACTAAAAGATTTAAATGGCTCTGTTATTTGTCGGAGCCAATTAGTTTTAAAGCAACTGTAGCTAAATAAACACAAAGAAATCAAATTAGTAATTGTATTCTTACCAACAAGACTTGTAATTCTATTAATTACCTATTATTGAATAGTTTAGAAAGCAAAAAATATATTTCAATGTGATACATAATTTCAATTCCTATTATATATGCCGTACTCGGAAATTAAGTATTTGTATCGATTAAGCACATAATAATATTCATTTTTTTTTCAATTCTCTTCTAAATGACACAATTTGATGTAAAATCTAATTTCTATGTTTAACTAGTTGATCGTCGAAGATGATTTTCGCTTGTATTTTTGTTATATAACGTAAAATACCGTGTACTTTCACATGCATTTAGTAAAAAAGTTGAATAATTTTGCGCTCTACCTAAATTTAGGGGAACACCCCGAAGTTGGCAGCACTGATTTGAACGAGCATTATTTATCCTTGTTCCTCATCGGCCTAGATCGCGAGAAATCGGTTTTTCTTCGGCCTCTTGCGGCGTCCCTCCCTCACTTCATTTCCCTTCCTGCCTGTTTCGTGTTTGCGTCGCGATCAACAGCGTCGTCTTGGGTTCGTCTCGTTGGGAAGTGGAACAGGAAGAGTCCCCTTCGCGAAACTTGTAAAATTATTTTGAAATGCTCGTTTTGATTATTTGAAGTGCTAATTTGTTCACTATGTACGAAAACGAAGCCATTCAGAACGAATACGCCCGCAGCGGAATGGGAGCCGTTTTTGAAGACTACGATGAGGAGGTTGAAATGGACAAAAAGAATGTATTATGGACAGGGGGGGTGGTACATTGCTTTTCTTTAATATCATCGATGTGCGGCCGCAAGGATACCAAGAAACAAATCGGTAAGTAATCCTTTGTGTAAAAAGGTTTGAGTTTCGTCCATATTCCCGGGGGTCGATCGATCCGATGCAACTCGGGCCGCATCCAAGGTCGCTGCGCTACGCATCGCCGCGATTTGATTGATTTTAACAAAGCGAATTAATTGCGATATTTTCTATGAAATAACTATTATCTTAATGCTTTTTAAAGAAATTCGTGCGATTTGCTGTTGGAAATTTTATTTTGTTATTGGAGTATTTGATTTATGCTATGCTATGTATTGTATATGCTTTGGCCTCTGACCTTTGCGGAGGCGGCGGGTTCTGCTCGGAGCTAAAAATAGACATAGGTTCCTGGTAGTTATTGATCTTCTGCAGCGAGCGATGCGGCGGGGGCGTTGCGGGTGGTGCAATATGTAGGCGTACATTGTACATGTATATTTAGCCTTATTGTTCATATTTTATATTTTATAAAATGTTGTTGCTTAATTTATAATATGCCTAAATTTCAACAGACAAGTAGTATGAACCATAGTTGAAGGAAAATGAACTATAAAGATTAATAAGTACCCTTGATTAGTAAACCTTATTGTTTCAATGGTTTCTGTATAGGAGAGTTAATAAGTGCTAAGTAGGTCAAACACTCATATACATTTTTTATCTATAATTTGGAGGTAGCAAATGAGCATGCAGTCCACTCGATTTTAAATAGCTATTACCTCTCATGGAAACCTGTAATCAAACCCAGATAGGTCAGTGTCTTACCTGAGGTTGGTCACCAGTGCCTTGTAACTGCTGAGGATTAATTTGGAATGGAAAAATATGTTACAAGCCAGAACACAGCAGCACTTAACACTGCTGTTATTAGGCAGAAATAGATGAGGCAGTGGTGCCACCAGAGTTCAAACAACAAGTTCATATAATTGCATTGCTTCATTTTACCTAAGCTGATGGTATTTATTTTATCTGAAAATATTTAATACACAATACTGTCACTACCTTACCTACAATCTATAAAAAGACAAAACTACCATGGTTATACAATAACTTCTATTGGCGAGGTTTGATAAAAATATTTATTGTATGACTGACCATAAACTGGAAAAAGCTAATTCATTCATCAACTGCTTGCTTATTATGATAATGCTTATAAACTCTTTTCAGACAGTTGTCTACTGTAAAAATTTGAGTTTAAAAACGATATAGAAAGCAAAACATATTTGTTGCAGAGGATGAATGGGAGGTGCCCATTGAATCCATCACTGATATGGTGTACCTCGGAGCTGGTGCTCAAGGAGTCGTTTTTGGAGGAAACTTGAATGGCGAGTTGGTGGCTGTAAAGAAGCTGCGAGATAAAAGTGAAACTAACATAAAACATCTCAGGAAGCTGAATCATAACAATATAGGTATGTGAATGGAACATAATTTTTTTATACATTCCCATGTATAATTATTTTAGTATTATGCTTGTATATTAATGTTATTATGAATGTTTTTTTTTTAATTTCCAGTACGCTTTCGTGGGGTATGCAGTGTCCCACCAACATTCTGCATCATCATGGAGTACTGTCAGTACGGACCACTATTTGATTTCCTTCACAGTGGAGCTACATTCTCCACTAAACAAATATTGAAGTGGTCAAAGGAAATTGCACATGGAATGAGCTATCTCCATAGCCATAAAATAATCCATCGCGATCTAAAAAGCCCCAAGTGAGTTACTTTTTATAACATCTTACTGATGTACAGTAAGTGAGCTGTTTAGCACCCTTTTGTTGTTTTATTCTAAAATATTTTTCTGCTTTTAGTGTGCTGATATCTGATAACTTGGTGGTGAAGGTGAGCGACTTTGGAACCAGTCGCGAGTGGAATGATGTCAGCGCCACTATGAGTTTCACGGGCACTGTGGCATGGATGGCTCCTGAAGTGATACGTCATGAACTCTGCTCAGAAAGGGTTGACGTCTGGTCCTATGGAGTGGTACTGTGGGAGCTTTTGACTCAAGAAGTGCCATACAAGAACATGGAAACTCATGCTATAATGTGGGGAGTTGGAACTGATTCCATATCACTTCCCATTCCAAGCTCATGCCCTGGGAGCCTCCGTGCCCTATTGAACCAATGCTGGCATAGGATTCCAAAGAACCGGTAATTAAAGTTTATGTACAGTACAATTATTTATAAATATGTATTAGTTTTATGATATTAACCAATAAACTTTATCTGCAGCCCACCGTTTAAAATAATTGCTGCTCACCTGGAAATAGCTGGAGATGAACTCAATGCTATTCGCGCTGACAACTTCAGTGCTACTCAAGCACTCTGGCGTGAGGAGATCCAGACTGACATGACGAAGATACTTAACAGGAATAATGAGTCATTGGAAGCTGTGGAAACCAACACTCAGCGCAAGGAGGAACTAAAGATGGCTCGTTCTACACGCAACATTTATGAACAGCAGTTGAAGAGAGCCAATGATCTCTACTTGGAAGTGTGCGCTGTTCGCCTACAACTGGAACAGAGGGAGAAAGCACTTGCTGAGTGAGTGTACTTTTTAATGTATCCTTTTCATTTTGGTGTTATTAAAATCTAATTAATATAATGCTTTTGGCATTATATGTTTTGGTTTGGTTTTTGTTAAAATGTTTTAATAATGTTACAGACGTGAAAAAGCGCTGACTGAGTGCCGCTGCTGCTTCCGCAAGAGGATGATTTTCTATCAACGACAATTCTCTTCTTCATCTGATGGATTCAAAGGTCCTGTCGCCTTTAATATGGCTAAAGAGAATTCGCCGCGTCGCCGCAAGAAGAAGCAAGCGGAACAAAAACCAGCGCAACTTATTGTCAACTATGAACCGAAACGCTCCAATGAGAGCCACGTCGTAACCCGCAAGGTGACTGATTGCCTTGGGATAGCTTGCACTTGCGCTAAAGACACAGCCAAGAATAACAATTTGGAGATCACAACCCTAAAGGAAGGGAAGGTTGACACAATTGTTGAGAATAATGGCAACATTCTTGTCAAGGATACCATCTACAAAAATGATAATGAAAAGTTCCTGGCGGAACTCGCTCAAGTCTAAATTTTATTTCTCTGATTTTTTATTCTATCTACGTAATATATATTTGTTTCCAACTCTTGTAGTAAAATTACTGATGTTATGTTATGTTATTATTTATGAATGTTTAAATAACTGAGTTCTCATGATTCCAGTCTCAATACTTTCATGCATATATAATTATATTTTAGTGAGTATGGAAGGGAAGGATCTTTCATGAAAAGTTTGGTCGCACGTAAGTGCAGGGCGCTGGTAATTTTCTTACAGTCTACGGCAGTTTAGAAATTCGCTTTTACTTGTCTCGAAGAAGATGGAATAAAGATTATTGGCCTAAATGTTATCATTTATGTCAGTAGTAAGTCTCACCGAGGGATTAATAGTGTTTACTTTCCAACTCATATGTGTTGTATACTTAGAGCTTTATATTAGAGATTGATGTTCAAATATTAAATAATCACAATGACTTAAAATAACTATGTTTAAGAGCATGATATTGTTCTCATTTATGATTATTGGATGTAGTTCTATAAGTGTCTTATGTCACTTGATTATTATGATACACATAGTAAGAAAAGTACATTAGATTAATATTTGATTGTAGGTCTAAACGAAATACGAGATTTAGAAACAGCTTTTGTCAATGTTTCGTTAGCCGTAGTTATTCTCATTATTATATTAGTGTACCTTCTAACATTCCAGAATTGTAAAACTGATACTTTTCTTAATTTTAAGTGATAAATGCGGATTGCTCATGTAAGTCGCATGAAGTGGATGGTTTAAAGGATACAGGTACTATCTTAAACAGGGAATCAAAGGAATTTATGCATGCCATATGATTATGGAAATGTTTGGCAAATGCAAGTCTGGCACACTATAGTGGGTGATAGACAGACATATTGTACTTACTATAACAAAAACTTAGCAATGGAATAGGCGAAGACATATAAAAGGCGGTACTGTACTGTATTACTACAGTAAAGGCTGTAAATAAGTGTATTCATCTTACTATCCGTGTTAAAATCAGGCTATAGTGTTGCAAATACCGGCCTAAGTACTTAATATTCAATCTATCTTTATGGCATGTTTGATGGAAATACTTGTAATTATCTGACAGTGCATGTAATTCTGGTTGCATTTATACTTAGTACTGTATTTAGAGCCACTAAAGGCATGTACAATTCCACAAGCGGTATGTATTCTTGCCATCAATCCCGTTCTACTACTACCACTACTGCTATTACGGATACTCCTTCCTATTTCTACTCATTTCAGGTATTTATTTAAGGCAGCAAAAAATTTCATTCCAATTGTGAGTAGTCACGACGCAGTATTCGTCGATCCGCGCGAATTATAAATATTGTTCTCAAATGTGGTTGTTTTTTTGTAAGTCAATTTTAATAATTTATTGTATATTTATGATTGCATATTTTTATTTCTAAAGGAAGATTTATAAATTATGCAATTTTAGATACATATGTTCCTTTATTTATTATTTTATTGTTTACCAGTGTATTTAAGTATGTGTATGAATTTTTATTATGTTACATACTAATTTAAAGTAGTGTAAACGTTGGGATCAACATAGCTTTTTTCTTTGATAATTACATTTATGTATAATTGTATACATTTCATTTCGTGGGCTTTGGAAAGAAACACATGTTGACGTATAAACCGAATTTATGTATAAATATAATCTTCGTATACATGTCAACATCTGTTTTAATAATGCTTCTGCTCCATCTGCTTTAAAGGAAGTGATATGGATCAATGGCGGTACAACATACTTGTTAATAAATAAAGTAGTACGTACATACTGCAATGTTAACTTTACCAATGAAGTCCGCCCGAGGTCCCTTGCAGAAACTAGCGAAGCATGAAAAGTAAAAAGACAATTAATTTTTTAGTTTGAATTTATCCTTATAAAGGCTGTTTTATTTTATAGATAGAAAATGTATACTAGCAGCATTTAGTAAATTAATATTTTTATAATTATATTTTTTGCTGCTAGTTGCGTGCACTTATTGAATTATGTTTTGTTTGTGTTGTTTTGATGAAGATGTGTAGGAATTGTGATAAGTGAGATTAGAAGGGATTTCACTCAAGGGGTGATTTGAGAAAGATGGCGGGGAAATAATTCCCTTGAGGTGGAAGGAGATATAAGTATTGTGTAGGGTTAGGCATCTTCAAATCTATCTATATATCTGATAGTATATTTTGTGTCTCAAATATTTTGAAACTGTACGTTTGTTTTAAACATTCCTAGTTACCATTTTATACCTAAATTAATTTATTGTGCACAAATGGCGTATATTTTATGTTAATGTTTTATATTTATTTATGACATTCAATTTATAGGCTTATTTTATATTTTTGACGTTAATATATAAATGTACTATTTTCAAACCTAACTATACACGTCGCTGCAATTTTTACTATTTATTTGTAAGCGGTAAACTATAGACTGCACTTAGTCTAAATTTTTTGATGTAATTTACTATTTCTATGAAAATTCTATCACTAACAAATGTAGATTCTCTTCCATCAAACATTTCGGACAGTGACATTTACCCTCTGAAGTAGGTGCAATTGGCAGTTTTAATGTTAATGTTACTTTTAGAACATTTCTTATATGTAGATCTCAAAACTTTGTGTCGAATAGAATAAGCAAGTATATTTTCTTCGCGAGCCCTAAAGCTTGATGTTCCAGTTGTGGAAATTGAATCTCTTTAAACTTTTCCTTATATAGTTGCAATTCGATATAAGTATTAATATTGGATGTTGAAACACTGAAGATATTGCAAAGGAAGGACACCGAATATTAAGATTACACAATGAGTTAACAGGCGACTTGAACGGAGAGACGCTCAAGTGACAAACACAATCGGTATCCTTTCAGTAATATCTCTTAGAACTATAAGTATTTTAGATAATTTCTTGATGTCTCTTTACAAGGGCTCTATAGGCTTAGTTTATAATCCATTTATCAATGTCTGTTTAGAGAAAATATATGTCTAGTAAGAGATTTAATGTTTTAAAATATGTCTTCATTTGAACTTAAATGTACCTCACCCCTTTTTGGCTCTGTAATAAAATAATTATTATGCCTAATTTATGGTCTAGTCGAAATTGAGTCCATCTGAAATGTTTCTGTAGTGTTAAACGATGTAAACTGAATAAATGAAATAAATAAATAAATTTTAAAAGAGACATTATTATCTATTTTAGATTATAATAAAATATATTTAGTTAAGCCCATTTTTTTTCAGAGAAATACTTCAAATATGTATATTTCAAACATACCAACAAAGCTTGAAAAGAAATGGAATACATCATTTGGATTTAACAATGGATATAATCCATCTTTAAAACACATTGTTGGAAACCTCAAAAAGAGATCAATGATTGTGCATTTTTGGTTCAGAAAATAGCCACTTAAAGGAAGCTGGGCCATGAGATGATTTAGCGTAATTCCTGTAAACATTTATTTTCCATTAATATTATACATTTAAAGGTACAGAAATGGAAGGTAGCAATTCATTCGTTATTCTAAGTGCTCACCATAACCTGTGGCCTAATAGAAGAAAGAGCTAATCAAGATTCTACAACATCAGATCTACATATGGTCGTAATTTCACTAATTTCACTTTAACTTAACAGTGAAGTTTTAACAGTGAAGGCAATCATCGCGAAGAAACCTCATATATGATATTCTTCACTGTCACTTAATCCTTCAAAAAATATATCACAGTTGTGTAAACCAAACAGCACATGGCCAGTGTAGGGGATTACGTAATAAACTCTTTTCAAGCTGGGAGGACACCCTGCCCAGCAGTGGGGCAATAATTATATGGTGACAATTAAGTTTTGCGTCCATCACACCTTTTAAATAAGAACACGTTAAACAGACGCTTTTAAGGAATACGTGTGACGGTGGTTCCAAACTCATAAAAGAAACAGTATGTACGTCTTATTATAAAAAATAATATGACGTTGCACGTTGCAGATAATTAGCAAGTCTGGATGTTTTCAATCTCTTTATGAAGTCAATATTTGTGTGTTTTGTATAAGAACCTAATTCATCAACAAAATGTTCAAGCCGATTGCTTCGAATATTATTGAAATATACGTAATACTTAGACCCGCAGCTGTGGTTAAACCCAATATCTGTATTACAGGAGATACTTCCAAATACGTATTATTTTTATATTAAAACGAAACATAAGTACAATTACAAATGATAGAATTAAATAACACAAATGTCCAATTACATATTACTTAAATCGTAAAAAACAGCTAAAACCTGGCTGTATAATCAGTTGGTCGTATTCATAATTTTAATTTACGTAAAATAAATGTGTACAATAGAAAAACGAGATATTAAATGCAGAAAGCGATACTGTTATAGTGTGAATTATGTGAGTACTTGGAACTGAATTAAAATAACTGGATCGCTTTTATTGGAGTTACACTACACATCTTTACATAGGTACAAAAATTGTGGCGTGTAACGTTTCCATTAGTTAATAGCGTTTATTGCGTACTTCCACACGAACCATCTTACACGGCGCTCGTGAAATTAATCCTTTTGAGCTTACGTCGCTAACTGACGTGATGTGTGTACTCATCTTGATTATTTGTTGCAAAAAGTAGAAAAAAGGTGATGCACTTAAAGGTTGTAGTATCCTACGATCTTTGCTTATGCGAACCACGCGATGGGGAGCTAATCATAAAGGTCTGAAGGTGGTAGTAAGCTTTGTGGTTTTACTCCGGCGGCACCACCGCCACACCTATTTCTACCTTATAACAGCAATGTAAAGCACTGCTGCGTTCTGATTTGCAGGGCGTGGTAAGGGAGACATGCTTATTCGAGGCCTTCCAACTTAGTCCTCATATGTAGCAACGCATCTGTGGCCGACCTCAGGTAGGACTGTGATCTTATCTGAGGTTGATTTCAGATGTCCATGGGCGGCAGTGGCCACTTACCATCAGGTGGGCTGCATGCTCGTTCGCTACTTCCATTACATAAAAAGGTCATGCAGAGGGTTTTAAATTTGACATACGGCCAGATAGCTATTTAAATGATGAATTATATTCCAGTTCTAGGTGTAGATGTTCATGTATTTGTTTTTGTGTATGTTCTTGGTATCCACGACAATAGATTAAAATAGAGCTATGCATGTAAAAGCGTTATTATTCTTAATATAATAATAAATGTACGTCCACTTCGATTAATTTTCGAACAATAAATTGCGGCAAGATATCACATTAATATATGACATTATATCGCTTGAGATCGACATTCGAAAAATGAGGTCATCCCTTAAAAAGTTATCTCGGAAAGAGATAAAACTCGACCGAAGTTTTTCAATCTCATCTTTAAGTAAAGTTCCTTGTATCGGAAATGATACTTCCTACTTATATTATATCGGCAATCTCAAAGCGAATTTCGAACGATGCCAACTATTTGAGGAAGGTGTGTAAAGTTTTACCCCTAAAAATAGTTCCACAGATTTTAACCCATAAAAAATTCCTTTTATAAATGTTTCCTTCTAAATTTTGTGGGAAACCTCTGGAGTAGGCAACACCGATGTCGAATTGGATAAGATAAGGGCATAATAATTCGTATCAATTGTATGGTTTCAGGATTTTGGAACACTTTGTGTATAACTAGCTTTTAAAATAGAACGAACGCGTGAAGTTACACTTTGTGTTTTTTATCTTGTATTTAAATTATCCAAAACCTTAATATTTTTTTCCATTATTGTATATTTGTCGTGATTTTTATATCTTTTTCATAACGATTTACTTAACTTAATATTACATGAACTTGTACAATAATTAGTTCACTGTGTATCCTGCTTCAGTTTTAAGATTGATTGTCTGAACTTTGTTTTTGATTTTTTATGCTTTCACATAAAATACCATCAATATAAAAGTTTCAAAGTTACCTTTAAAATGCAGGTAACCTAGATTTGAAACTGGAGCTCTTTAGAAATATTAGCATAAAACAAGCAGCAACGCCACTCAGATTTTAGTCAAATATACATGATACTTTACTTTTGTAATATGTAAATTAAAAATAAAGGGGTTGAAAACCAAAAATTTTGTATTCACATTTTTCTGGACATTTACGTACACGTCTATTTGAGTTTAGTTACAAGTTTCCATGAGCTTGTTTTAATGCAGCCAACCTGATGTTTCTTGACCGCAATTATGCTTATTATCATTGAACATTAACAATATTTTATTAACCATACAAAATACATACAATATACATAATATACAGATTGAATACCGCAGCCCGTACAATATTTAAACAACTCTGTCGCAGCTATTTACAACCACATATAACTAGAATCTCCATCTAACAAGTAGTCGATACCATAAGATGCTACATCCGAGACCAGAGAATCTACACTTCGAATAAGGGAACTTTTTTAATGTTTTGGAAGTTCAAACGGGCATGCAGCCTACCTGATGATAATTAGCCAGTGCCTCCCATGGATATCTGAAATAAAACCCAGATATGATCACAGTCCTACCTGAGGTCGGCCACAGATGCGTTGCCTCCCCTGAGGACTAGGTTGGAATGGCTCGAATGAGTACCTATGTCTCCCTTATCACACCCTTCAATCCAAAACACAGCACGGTTTCATACTGCTGTTATAAACCAGAAATACGTGTGACGGTGGTGCTGCTGTACTCGAATAACAAAGGATTCGACCACCTTTAAAACACTTCTTGTAAATTCAAGCCAGAAGATAGTCGTGATATTAAAAAAGTAAAGTTTTTGAAAATGTTTTGTGTATAATGAAAACGTGAACTTAATTTTAATGGAGAAAGAGTTAAATACATATATTATCAAAATCGAGTCTATGTGAGACAATACATTTAACTGTCAAGACAACTTACAAGTATAAGGCTACATCGCTCATTCGGTAGACAGAACTCGTTATATATATTCGTATATCCTTACGAATTTGCATAAAACAAATAGAGCAGCGAGGGTTCTAGATCAGCGTCACTTAACGTCACAAAATAAATCGTAATGTGACGAACGACCACGCTTCGTGACGTCACGCTAAGCCGCTTACATCAGTTAAACGCATGCTATGGAATATAATAATGACGCGAGTGCCGTACACGTCTCTAAAGTTACAAGTTAGTGTAGTTATTATGAATAGGCAAATCAGAATGCAAACTGTTTTTTTTATGTTATGGAAGTAGCAAACGAGCATGCAGCCCACCTGTGATAAACGTTCACTACTGCTCATGGACATCTGTAAGTCCTCTGAAGTCGGCTATAGATGCGTTGCTACCTCTGAAGACTATGTTGGAATGTCTCGACTAACCTGTTTGTCCCTTACCACACGCTTCAAACCAGAACACAGCAGCGCTGAACGCTGCTGTTATAAGAAATAGGTATAGTATAGGTTTCTATCACTTTATGAGTATTGTGTTGTCTTCAAATATAACAACAGTTCCTATAAATCAAACACCATATAAACGATATTTCGAAATTTTGAAATTATAGCTTCTATGTATTATGTATGGCATGCGTGCGTTTTGGGTTATCAGTACCTTCACCATCACTTTTTCTACTAGCTTTCGATTACTGCTATTTTTCTTATAACAAAATTTGATAAACGTATATGTATATGTAACCTTCGTAACGTATATGTAACCTTCATCGCTGGATTTTATGTGGTGTTCGTCACAAAACAGTAAAGATGGAAATGGCTATAAAACATCAGGTGAATTACACGCTCGTTTGCTGCATCTAATATATAAAAACAACGGTAGTATCAGCTAAATAGGCCACGTATCTTCAATCCATTACTCATTGTTGGATAGGTACATGTATTATGATATAACAGACTTCACACACGTTGGAAAGCATTGTGGAAAACTCCCAAACATGTAGGTTATCCGATATTATTATTTACCGTGAAAGCAAGTAATAATTAATTTGTAGTAGATTACATACATCTTTTCTTCAGTTAATCGAAGATGATTTCCTGACTCACTTTCAGTATTCAAGATCGAATACGAAATAGCTATTTAGTTTCTTCGAGCATTTATTTTTAATTGAAAGTAGATTATAAATTAGGCAATTTCTCTGAATATTCGGTATAATTAACCTCATAGCCAATTAATTGTTATCTAATATTATTACTTAAGAGTTAATAGTTAAAACACTCACAAATTAGAATAAGGATCTTAATAGAATCTAATAATAGATGTCCGTTGCCACTCTATTACTAAGATAAAATTATGGTAAGGATAGTGCAGCCAAAGACAAATCACAAAATATTCTACCGATTTAAGATACCCATAAAATATACAGATATTACAGACTATGTTATATAAAAACCGACTTACTAATCGGCATATAGAGCAGAAAACTTTTTCTCATTTGATTTACTACGAAATTACGAACACAAGGCCTGTCAAATAAGAAGTAGCGCCTGAATTGCTGTGTAAAATATAGAAAGTTACCCCAGATCTACTTTTATGGGCCCTATACATTTATAGCTCTCACATATATCAACCTCAAGCCATATTAAACCCACATCAGAGTGTACCCATCTGTCTTGGCCGATAATCAAAAGCCACCGGATTTTTTGCGTCAAATGACGCACTGTATTTCATCACTCCGAATTATGTCTTGGATCTTGTCATTGTTGTGTCCTGCATTATGTCTGGTAAAAACAATTACTCTGCCCATAATTCACGTCACGCCTTTGTGGTTTTAATCAAAACCAAACTTTGCAAGGGCGTTAATCTACTAATGTCGGGATGAGAAACTTGCTCCAAGTTTGGTCACGCAGAATCCTATCGGTGCGTTACGATGAAGAAAAACATTTGTTGCATTGTCATTGGAAAATAAATACTACAATAACGAAATAAGTAAGTAATTAAAATCAATACATAGGTATACAGAGTGAATTTTTCAAAATCCATAACAATACTGAGTAACTAGAAATACTGAAAGGATTAACGACGCCAAAAACTTAAACTGTATTATTAGATTTTCAGAAAATATGTTCCCCTAGCCGGGTGTCGAATGAGTTCATTTTGACAAAAATCACATCTTTATTAGATCAATCACACCATTTATTACTAGAACTTCGAATAGTGTAGCTGAAGAGGATAAAATATGCAAAGAATTTTTCACGTATAATATTTTAATTATCAGATGCCATTTTAATAATAATAGCGTCTAGACACGCAGCAAATGTATTTAAAATTGTTAATTGTTAAAATTGTTAATTGTTAATTGTTAAAATTCGTAATACACTTTTTATATAAACAGACAAAATCGGAAAATAAAAA
>DWNY01000469.1:0-16230 GCA_018250635.1 Telegonus apastus | reverse complement strand
TTTTTTTTTTTTTATAAATATTGTTTATATTTATTTATGTTTTTTTTTTTTTTTTTTATTAAGGCTATCTTAAGATTTTGTCCCGCCATATTTTAGAATTATAAAATTATGAAGGAAGCAAGATTTAATCTAAATATAGAAATAAATCGGACGCCTCGCACTTAATCCCAGGGAATCATAGCAGTTCAATAGATCTTTTCAACGTTTTTGAAGGTACGATATGTTTTATCAAAGGTTACTTACATTATGCGTATGAAAGACCCCCGTAAATCATAACGTTTGTAAAAATCGCGTTAGATTTGCGGGATCGACAAAGATTTTCTGAAAATATCTTTTTCGAAATTTTCTTATAAAAAATTACCCTAGTCGTAACCCTTATGTTGTTGCTATAATTTTATAAAAATATTGGTCATTCAAAGGAAAATTGATTTATGATGTTCAAACATTCGAGATATGTACATACATATATCTCAAATATATTTCCGATAATCAAAGCAATGCGTAATACACCACTAATTGTATATTAAAAATATGTTAAATAATCAAACGAGGAATTTATCACAGAAATACTATTTCTGTTGAGTGCGGAATAAGTGTCGCTTATTTGAACAGGAAGTGGAAATCGATTGAATGCGAAGTTTTACGTCCCGGTCCAGTGATATTGAATTGAAATGAAACGGTGAAATATTTTTTATATCACAAAACCATTGAGGTGTTCTCTGTCAATAATATATTGGCAATTTGTAGATAAAACGTGGTATGGCAGTGATCTAAAAGCGTATTCTGAATTGCAGGGTGGTTATTGGCTAGGCATAGTCAGTCATAAAATATTACTCAAAGAAGATTCTTTACAAGATTATTTTTGGACGTAAATGATTTTAATGTAGCGCCACTTCGCAAGTGTGTAGTTATGGGGACTAATTACCGTGTCTAGTTATGAAGAAGCGGCAAAGAAAGTCCATGACACACATCTTTAAAAAAATATATTTTACAATTTCCACTTACGCTAATAAGGCATACAAGGCGTTTCGACTTAGTTCTTAGGGTTTGTAACGCATCTGTTACCGACTTCAATGAAAAAGAGAGAAAAAATGGCATAATAGTACAAACGAAAGCAAAGTTTGAAGCAGCTCCTTTATATAATAAACACATGGTTTTTAATCTAAAGAGATTTTCGGATATGCTTCAGGTAACTAGTAGATACATTTGATGTTTGCTTTGTAAATCTGATCGCAATTCGTTCAGTTATTTCGAGATACTGTACTCAGCTGTACTGACAGACAGAAAACAGCCTTAAATATATACTTTACCTTTTGGCAATAAAAATAAGGGAAGAGCTTAGAAAATGGCAACTATTGAATCACAATTTCTTTACCTACATAGGATTTGTAAACCAGTGATTGACAGCGGTCTTGCCCTACAGAAAGAGCAAATATGTCGGCTCTCAATGATGAAAGGGCAATCCACCGTGGATTTGTATAAAGACAGGTCCATAAGCACACTTATATTATTTTATATTGTTTTGCTGTGTGCAGTGCAGTGTGTGTGTTATGTTGTCGTGTATTCGTCAGGTAGGTTGATCTCGTGCGCATATATTATCACCATCATTAGGCGACAGTGCTTACAGATACACTCTACAGGAGATCTACAGAAATTACAGTAGATTTACTTTTTTCGCGTCAAATTCTGTTTTTGGCTGATAATTTTATAGGGAAATACTGTATTTTGAAGTGGAAAACACTGTTATTTTAAAATGTATATCTAGAAGCACTGTTAGGCGAGTGGACTGTGGGTCAGTCGTTGTTAGATCGCCGGCCCGTACAGACGTGCTAGTGTGTTGGCGAGCCAAACAGTATCGCTGTCGGAAACACAACAAAGATAGAGATGACAGATCTTTATAAAATAATAAAGGCGCATGCACATAATGATAAGTGTCCACTGCCACCCATAGACTCATTGCAGGGTACGGCTGTCCTGTCGGAGAGGGCTTTTGGCCATAGTCTACCGCGCTGAAGTACGCTATGGTGACTTCACATAGCTTTGAATGTTTTAAAAAAAACTCTCAGGCGTGTATTGTAATTGATTCCTTCATAATTCATAGGTATTATATTCCGATACCCACATAATTTTGAAAACACTTCGGACCCACGATTGAGAGACGGAGTTTCGACCCTTAGTCTATCGTTGAAATAGATATACATAGATTATATTACTGAAGCGACACCATGTTTAATTAGTGTTATTGAAGTAAACTGTCTCTTTGTACAAAACGACTTGAAGACGGTATCAAACTTGCAAGAGAGTCGCTTGGATATGCGGTTCGCCGAAGTTCAAATGACTTTGTGATGAAGGCAGGAAGTCTCTCAACTACTTGCAAGTTGTCTAAGTATGATAGCGTTTTGGTGAATTAATAAGACTTCGAGTTATGTTTGTTCTTGTAACCTATTTTATATGAATGTTTACGTCAGTGGTGACGCGTGGGTTTGAGACGCTCTTGCCGAATGTACTATGCAGTATTTGAAATAAGTCTTCGAGAAAACGTTCTATTCGCGAAACCTCCGCTCGAATGAAATTGGAATGGAATAAATTGGAATGATCTTCCTATTGGTAAGAACAATACAGAAATATAAATACGAAAAAATGTTATTTGCGAAATTAACATCTGTATTCTGCTATTGTCAAGGTTTTATGGTTGTTTATTGCTTTTGCATATATAAAGTGAATAGCAAAAATTATTTAAAGCCAGTAGCAAGCTAATAGTGTTCGTAACAAATTTAGAAGTAAAATAACTGTACTTGAGGTAAATACTTCCTTTTATAAAGAGATTACAATATTAATATTACAAGATTTAAGTGACTTTAAAGATTTTTTGAAGTTATCGGCCAGCCTAGTTAGCCTAGTAATAGTCAGAATTAGTATCTTAGTCTTATGTGAGCATAAGACTTACGAAACAGGAAGTTTTTTAACATCACACAGACAGACATTTCGATTAAAATTATTTGTAATATTCAATACAGCGTTAATCAAAAGTGAGACTCAGTTGACACGCAGCCTTTACGTCGAACTTGTAGGAATTAAAGTCGCAAGTTTCGACGTTTAAATATGCGGCTTATCAAAGTTCAAATGACTTCGTAATGTAGTCAGGAGCTTTCACAACTTATCCAACTATGGGACTTTTGACGAATTAACCACTTTCGTATTCTCGTGGCCTAGTCAAAGTATTTTTGTAATTTTTGGGGACCAAGCAAGAAACGACAATTAAATACCATAAAAATAAAACATTAATCGTAACATAATTATTAGAAACTGTTTTATATCATACTATTGTGAATAGATCTTTTCACATAGCTGGATAAAACCTGAAACATACTTTAGAAGGAGAATATTCCAATCCGTGTCGTGTCAAAGTTAAGCTGAAGGACTGGCATCCATTATTCACAATCAGGATAGACATCTTAACGTGCCCTTCACTATTATTATTTTTAGTGACGGCCTCCCATCTAACTCCTGATCGCGAGCGACGATGCTTAACTTAGCAAATCAGTTATATTCACTAAAGCAACTACACAATTACCTGACAGCGGAGTAATAAATAAAAAATAAATTTTAACCCATTACGAGTATCTAAGTTCTTCAGATTTTCAGTTAATTTATTTTTCAACATTTCCAACAAATTAATTGTAAAATTTTCATATATTATAAATGAGGCGACAATCTTACATCTCAGGAGTGTGATCGATTTCTGGTGGAGCCCCTATGAGCTATATGTGGCGTTGGTTACAGGTATCCATGAACTGAAGTGGCCACTTACAATGAGATGAACTGCATGCTCATTTGATACTTTAATATTGTATAAAATATCCCTACAGCTTGATTTTGAATTTATAATCCAAGTGAATGCATAGATAACATTGATATACTAGTAAAAACGATGATTAGTAAACCATGTTCGGCTTTCGAGCGGCAGGATATGCAAAAGATGACGTGTGCGTGACACACGCACATGAACTCGACGGAACTGCATATCCATTGGATTTATATTTTTTATGTGATCCCTACTCGCATGTGTGCGTTCACAGTTTTTTTTTCCACTTACCAAGACTTATAGTATTCAAGGTGAATACTCATAGTTAAATCCAGTATGCTTTGTCTTGACTTTGAAGACTTTTTAAAATTATCTCAATATTTCGCTTTGATTAAATATCACATTAGAAAGGAGTGGATTTAAAGAGGGCAGCTATCTGCTGATGGAAAAATACATGTAAATACACTAGATTTTTTTACCGTCATAGCGTCGTACAATTTTTTTTCAAATACCTAAACTTTCGGGGGAGTTTCCGTGCCCTTATCAAGACAATTTAGCATCAAACAGTAAGATATTCTTACATTATCATATCAATAATATATTTATACAGAAATAACAATTTTACTTGTTCGTTCACATATAAGAACACGATAAATATTGTCGATAAAATATCTTATTCCGGGATTTCCAAAACAAGTACCAACCTATATGGCTCATAAAAAACGTTCCTTAGGTAAATCTTATTGTACGGCTTTCAAGAATCTCTAGTAACTAGTATAAACCATAAAAAGTCAAATACGAATATTAAATATTGGATTAGTAAGATTCAGGAACAGGGCAGGTAGATTTGCTTACAGATTAATCGGTACTAAACCAATATTTCCTTGTTAAATCTTCAAACCAATCTTGGCGGACATTTTACTCTATTATTATTGAAATCTCACAAAGACCCATAATAAGCATCCATTTAAAAGGTAATAAAAAGCCAGTCATTATTAGGATGTTAGGGAAGAATATGAAAAAAAGATATGTAATAAAACAAAGGCATGGTTGTCGGTACGTCAGTACAAATGTTGGGAAAACTGGTTGCTACGGTTTAGCCTCAGTTTTAGCAAAATTAATTCAAATATCTATCTGTTGAAAAAAAAAGAAGTATTTAAGTCTACGGAGATGTTTCAATATAATGCTTTTGATATATTAATACATATATAAAAGTTGGTATAGATATGTTTGAGATATATTATAAACGTAATAAAATACTGTTATACGTATAATTCCGAAGTAAACTTGCGGTAACGCAGTTTGTACTTATTGTACAAACAAACAAACAATAATGTTACAGAACAACAATGTAAAAATAAAGTATGCATACGGGAAATAAAACCCTGAAAATTATAAAACCAGAATTTTCGTATACAGATATAAGTTATTAATATTTTAATATTTTCAAATTATCTAGTAAGATTGGACAAAGTCACGGAATTAGCCAGTGTAAACTAAAGGTGGTCCAAGCGTTGAAAAAAATCGTATACCTGACGTTCGCCTAATGAAGGTCGGCTGGGAACACATTTATTATTATCTCGGGATGTCTAATCAAGTAATATTACAAAAGTATACACCGTCACGACTTTTGAACACAGTCATTAGTGTTCGCTTGGCGATTGAATAATTGTCTACTCAGGTATTATGTCCATTTGTCTTTTGCCTGCTTTAGTGTGCTATCGTTATTCATGCTATTCGTGCACTTAAAGGCTCTAATAATTGACAGTCGTCGCGCGCTAACGACAGACAGTGACAATCGGCGGTAGTCGCCGGTGTTTATTAACGGTGGACGGTCGCCGATTATCGCGAGATGTAACCGCGGTGGCGACAGGTGACGACGGTCGCCGAAGGTCGCGAACTGTCACAGGCTGTCGTTTGCGACAGACACGGACTGTCGTGACGCCTCGCTGGCAGCTGCCGCCGTTGCTGACAATTGCTGGCGTAAGTGGGCGACGCTCGTCGACTCTTGCTGTCACTCGTGTATTAGCATACTGTCGCTCGTGTATTAGCACCCTAAGACGGTAGTTATCATCGAGTAAGCGTCAAAGTTACAACGTTTAAAATCTACATTTTCTTCTGTCTGTACGTGTGTTATTTCGATTGTTCCTTCTTTATTTTCTCTTATTTGTAAAAACTGAAACAGCAAATAGCTGGTCAATGAGCCAAAGGTTTTTCGAAATAACTGCGCTATTTAGCGGAATATGTGAATGTTTATTAAATACTAATAGATGTAGGATACATTGTACTGCCACAAAAAAATAACAGCGCCACCTAGCGCAACCCAGTTTCCTACTACAACACTTATAACACCTACGGTTTTTGCGCAAGTGATCTTAACAATTTCGGAAGTTGTATGTCGCTGGGATGAATGGTAT
Organism: Telegonus apastus; assembly: GCA_018250635.1. NCBI lineage: Eukaryota > Metazoa > Arthropoda > Insecta > Lepidoptera > Hesperiidae > Telegonus > Telegonus apastus. The sequence continues at coordinate 10,008 of DWNY01000469.1, read as the reverse complement.
CGTAATGCATAAAGGACAAACACACATATTCATTTCCATATATATAGATACATACACTATATTAACGCGGAAGACGCAAATATTACATTATTATTAAATAAGTATCTACATATACGTGAACGAGAGGATCCGTAAACATAGCTTATGTTCTAGTTTCGTATTCTCCTTGAAAACTCCGTTTACACTTGTAGTTGTTTGTAAACATTATCTTAGGAAATTCTTCGGTAAACTCGTTAACTGGTAACCTGGTTCCGGTATGAAGTTACGCTGGAAATTATTCAAATTGATGCTGGAGGCGGTTTTACGAAGATTACCTCATTAATTTGCTCTATAAATGTATTTTGACATGGGTATAACGATACTTGTAACGAAATGTAAAACCAGTTATAATTTCAGTGGTATGAGTTTAAGCTCCCTATTTAGACATGTATCTTTGGGAGGTGAATTCTGCCTTTCAGAATACATAGTATGTCTACTAAAAGTCAGAATTTCACCATAATACTGTAAAGGCGGAGGATATCGTGAAAGAAACTCAATGCCCAAGTGTTCTTATTCTTAATACATTAAAATATCGAATTAGTCATTGTTATACTACTAGTAAAAAACGGAATAAGAGCTAAATAATTTACGATACATCTAAAATGAATAAATTTATATTTCTGTACATTTTATACTCTGCCAAAGGTTGATAGAAATCACATGCAGATGAGACCCCTACCTGTAAACTTTTTTGATTTGCGTTTTTTTTGCATTGTACATTTTGTACTGGTAAGGTTACCTTGTGGTATTGAAGTTTGTCGTGGTTGCTCTCTTTTGTATTCGTAATAGATTAGATATCCTCGTGGAATCCTATACACCTTTCTCTCCTTATAATAAAGGTGAAAGTTGCTATTGAACGTTGATATCACACCAATCATTTGATGGCGATGATTATTACGTTGATTTTTATACATTTATTTTAAAGTAGCAAATGACCGTCCATCTGATAGTAAGTGGCCAGTGCCGCCCATGGACCTGTGACAAAATAGCCCCAGATAAAATTATAATCCCACCTGAGGTCGATCATAAATGCATTGCTACCTCTGAGGATCAATTTCTAGCGTTTCGGATAAGTATGTCTCCCTTAAACCTCTTTCTAACTAGAATACTTTCTCTAACTTAGCACTGCTAGTATTTGGCAGAAAAGTGTGGCGGTGCTGCTGACCAAGACAAACCTTAACGGGATTTGAAATTAAAAGTAAATGAAATCTCCTGATTTACATAATGAAGTCCCCGTTCGAGGATTTTCTGTATACATCGGAAGTGGTCTGCCACTACCAAGAATCTCCTGAGCTCGTCCGAACAATGCAGAATACGTAACGACACGCTTAAGGCATTACCGAGAAAAATGATTTTTGCAACTAAAACTAGCGTGGCTGCCTGCGACGGGCAATTTTGCATAAAGTTAACGCCAGTTAGGGTTAATAATCAACAAAGAGTTCTTTGACAAGATGTTGAAAGGAAGTTTATTTTCCATTAACCATTTTTATATTAACCTTTTTTATTTTAATTATTCTACTATGTTTTAATGTTTACCTTTTATTGTTTCAGGTAAATATTGCCGGAAACATCAGTGGTACATCAGTCGTAATAGATATGGTAAAAATGGTAATTATAAAAAATGGTATAAAAAAAAGTGGATATTGATTATATCCAGATATTAAATGAAGATAGATTATATCGGTTGATGGTTCCATCCCACTGCGTTGAGACCATGTATTAGAAGTACTAGAGAAGTTACTGCATACCACTGTTGTGTCCCTCTCAACTACTGCGGTAGCTGTGCCGCTCTTTTCATAGTCTATGCGGATGACACGCATACCCCTTTGTAGCAAATCAAGCGCTGCAGTTTTGAAGGAAACGTTATTATTATTGTGCAGCGCTTTAGCGACTTTAAATACGATTAAAAGAAACACGATATATGTTTGAAGTAGCTTCTCTGGTTCCTTAGTTCATAGTATCACAATTACCATGTGCACAGTTTTAAAATTGCTAGAACTGCAGGCAAAACAGCATCATTCATTTATTGCATTGTAATGTTGTACATATTTCCGATTAAATATTTATGTATTACAGTTCTGCCAGCGTGTGGCAATTTTATTCTTAGAGCTTACCAATCTAACTTAATTTAACAGGTTACTATACAAATAAATATAAAAGCTACGTAAGAACGGAAAAGGATTAGTGTGTGTATTCACTATGCGGCCGCGGTGGGTCGGTTGCCGACTTCATAATAAGTCCAATGGAAACAATCTGCCCCCTCTTACCTCTTTTATTTACGATCATGGTATGGCTAGGGTTGCTTAAAACATCAATTTAAATAATTTTGATATATGTCTTACCCACTTTGTCTTTGGATTTGTGCCTAAATCGTACGTTGAAAGTTTTCGAAACCTCGAAATATTTTGGCAAGGCGAAACAGCTATTAATTTTTCTAAAATTGAAATGAGAATCTTACTACTTAAACTTCAAATTTGAAGATATTATCGCATATTGCTTCTATAAGTTTTCATTTTCGTGTACAATACCTTGATCAAAAGAATATTTATATGACCTTTATAATGGATTATTGATTATTTTCCACTTTTAGTCGTAAGAACGTGATATTTAAAACAAATTGAGTATGTGTATAGTTGAGATATATTATTTAATTTTTTAATATACACATTTTAGCATTGTCATCCGATTTTGAGATGATTTCAAATATGAAGTCTGTAAATTCAAAAATACGTTTGCTTTGATTGCCAGCCCTAGTTCGCCTTGCTTTTTTCTTGCCGGTCGCCCTTTGGTCTCGTTTTATACGAGTTTATCAGTATCCATGCCCCATTTGTATTGTTTGGACTTCTCTGCCCCGCTGTCTCCTCCTCAGAGGTCTTTGCAAATAAAATCAACATTTTATGCTAAGAGAAACATTTGTATGGAATCTTACAATGAACAATATGGCTCTGTGCTTGAAAGGAAGACGCGTTTTCACCGTACTATCCTATTCCTAGACTGTTTACTTTCAGTGAAAAAACTTGTTAGCAGTCTTAAATAACGGGTGTACCTCTCTGTATTGAAAATAGCGTGTTTTTAGACTAAATTTTACTAAGATATACTGAGAAGGTCCCTAAAATGTAACCTGGGGCCAGGGTCATAATACTGATCTGTCCCGCAAAAGGAACCGGATTTGACAATGGCCAGTCAACCAATTATATGTACCTAATTGTGATTAGATAAATCATTCGTCCTAAATCCGTTTTTTTAAACATGAACATTATATTAGAACAGACAGATATTAGAACATAGTAGATAGGACATTTATCCATTAATCTCTACATAGTTTAAAAGTAGCTTACTGCCGTCTTTATGCTTATATCTCTAAAATTTTTGTATCTTTCAAACTACGTGATGGGTTTTAATGCGGATTTAATAGAGTGATTCAAGAGGAAGGGTGTGCACGAGTGCAATGTAGATACTAATGTTTACTATAGTATGCGCGTAGTCGCGGGTTACAGCTAGTATTACAATAACTTAAAAAGCGATTAACATGGGCCTACGTATTTATGTTCTATTTCAAAATTATATCTCCATATCCTTGTTTCGAGCCTCGTTAAAGCAACTAGTTTGATTTAAAAGCAATAAGTTTTTGCCTTTGACCGTTTGAATTTACATAACATTATCATGAAAGGTATAACCTATGCATAGGAAATGAATTCTCAATTGAAATTAGTTGTCATTTAATACCTGTTTTGATGAAATTATAATAGCAAACAAGCTTGATTTTCACCTGAGAAATAATAAGTCGATAGGGCAGGGGACATGGACATCAGCAAATCATACCAAGTTCTATATTAGAAGTCTTGCCATGATGTCAGTTATAAATGTGTTGCTATCCTTAACTTAGCTCAGTTGAAAAGCCTCTTAAAATCTTACTTGTCTTACCCTTCAAAATTAGGGATACATTGAAAACAAATAAATCTATGCGACATAGTTGTCTTGCTGGGGAAGCAATGCGGGCTCTGCTTGCCATACTGATATAGTAATCGATGCGCCACGTGAATCGTAAAAAACATAAAAGTATGTAAATGTAATCGGTTTATTGTTAAGTTGTCCTTTAATCCTTAAAGAAGCCAGACAGTCTATAGAAAATAAAGCGTCCTGAGTTAATGATAGCCGGTTAGAATTCCAGGCGCATCGCTCATAGTTCAGATATCTGAGGTCGACGCGGCTTGCCTTCGATCATTGGAAATAGTTTGAGCTAAAGTTTTATGCCTTGCCACTTTAGACTGAATTTTAATGCGGTGATGAAGGTTATGAGACACATTTCTTTTTTGCATTATTTGGGTTAATGAAATTAAACATACGTACAATGTTCCCACTAACATATTATGGATAATGTTTAAATTGAGTTACGTATTATCTGGCTGGAAGGACCAAAAAAATTTACAATCCCATTTACAAATGTGTCATCGGTAAGTAGTCGATTTAATATTCTCATATTTAAAGATTATTTAATGGCCGTAGGTGACAATTAACATTTTGTAATTCTGAATCTGTTTCCTATTTTAATAACAAAGAAGTTATTTTAATACCGCAAGATAAACCCATTTTGGAAATTAATTTCAATCTAGGACATGCTTTATACTATTTGATTTAAGTCTGATACTTGTTTGGCAAACCGCTCAAGTAAACTTCGTGCCCTATATTTGTGACGTAACACAAAAAGTATACTAGTCGTAACTATTCCACATTTGCCGAGTAGCCTTCGCATTGATATTTGCGTCATTTTGGACGCCGTTTTGATTTTATCCGTTGATTTCACACTCGTCACGTCGTTTCACTTTTTCTCTATTTCTCTACTATATTATTATAATCAGTGAAATATATTACAGCACTGTACATTTCTTAATACCTTCTTATTTTATTCGGTTGTTTTGCAGTTATTGTTTGGTTATTGTTAATTAGTTGTTTTATTACTTTTCGCAAAGTTTAGTTAATGCAAAGCTGCATTTGATTCTACTACTTTCCTAATTTTGATTCCGTTTCGAATTCACGGACTTTTTATTGCTCACTGTTTTATGGATACAATTATCGATTGCATTTCATATTGTAATTATTATCTCTTTTAGACTAGGTTTCAAGCCTGTATCGTTTCTGAGTATTCACTATGTAGTAAACTTCCTACTCTCATTTTGCCCTCGTGGCCTTCGCATTGAGATCCGTGCCAGTAGTTCCGAGCGGCCTTGATTCGATCTATTCGTTTCACGCTCATCAAGTAGCGCTTCATTGCACATTGGCTAACAGTTCCGCTTTTGAGTTTCGACTACGATGGTTTATACCGAAGTTAGAATTTTACTTTTACGTCTATTTAAACGTGTAGGTTAGGTCGGACTTTGATGTTATTAGGTTATCTTCTAGTATGCTGCGTTCGCTAAGCATTTTTGAAACAGTAAAATAGTATCTGTGAAAAATAGAGGGTTAAGATACGATACGAAACAAATACCATACGATACAAAAATAGATGGAATGAAATTTATGTACTATTTTCCTGCATTGGCAAAAATGCCGCAGGGCAGGAGACGTCGTGGGTCGCAAGGAGGGTCGCATGCCGTGTGATCCCGACCCTTGCTCTAACACACTTGTCGAAGTATAAAGTTGACTCGTGACGATCCCATATGATCCAAATGGCGCTGTCGTTATTACGTAAAAAGCTCTCTACCGAAATTGGGAGTTCGTAATCCATAAACGCAAGTAGTTAGTAATCCTTTCGAATCATCTCTTGCTGCTTTCATATTCATTTCATTTTGTAAAATTTCGTTTCATAACAGCGTATGTCTAAAAGAAGGCTGTTAATATGAGGAGATCAAGCTTAGTGCAGGCAGTTCAATAAGTCTCAACGAGTCTACTATGAATTATGTCTTATTTTGGGTTCGGTCACAGACGTCATGGACGGCAATGACCATTAATAAAATAGATGAACAACTAACTCGTTAGCCTTTTTGATCACATTGTAGTTATTTTCATTCACATCAATAAAATTCATACTTGTTTAATCGTTCCATCGACCACCCAGCCAGACTAATAAATTGTTCTAAGTATTAAAGTTCGTTAAGGATTATGAAGTAGGTATCCTTAAAGGACTGAAAATGTTATTGATGGCGAAGTTGCACTTAACACGTGTAATTAAAATAACCCTACCTGGATTTAATCGTCGAACCGTCGCTTATCAAATAAGTAAAAAAGTTATGGAGTCTGATGCGTTTTATTTGTGTTGGAGTTTCGCATTGTAAACATTCAAGTATCTTGCTTAAAGCTAAGACAGGACACAATTAGCCGTTGGAAGCACTCCGGCCAGTTTGTCAAGGTTTTTTGTTTTTGCCTCATTCTTAAGCAGGTAGTAGTTCTTGTAGTTACTGTTTAGATTTCGAGAACTTTCTTGGTTTGTTGTTCGACTCCGCGTTTTCGAATTTAATCTAGGTACAGTTTGTAAAAGAATTTCTCTTCCGAGTTCGCCGTATTGGGTTCAGGGCAAAAGTCCGCGCTGTATTGTTTATTTTCAACTATTCGTTTTCAATTTTACCCAAAAACACAGATATATTCGTTGAAAAAAGGAGATACCTGTGTCTAATGACATTCAACTAATAAATCGAATATAGGGAGGAAAAATGTTATCCACGACCAATTAGTAATAGTTGTAATATAATTCGCTTATATTACACACAAGGGCCACATGTCACAAACATTTAACATCGTTTATTTCAAGCAAAATATTTAAATCCATTTATGATAAAGCATTGTTTAAAAAAGTATTCCATTTTGCACTTACGGAAAAAGGCAATATTCATGTTTTAAACGTCCTGAAAAATTGCATTGCTTTACGTGTTTTTTCTATCCAGTAAGCGACATATCAACCGTCAATGAATCATAGATGGCGTTAGTGTGAAACGGGATGTAAGTTTTTATGTGAAAATCATGACAACGTCCGCTTTGTAACCATATAGTACGTAGATTTGTATAATCTCTTTGCCAGTATCATCTATGTGTGGAATCGTCGAAGCCATCAATTTGCTTGTATGATATCAATTTATCCGTTTCCATTAGTCGATACAGGTAGAAAAATTGTCAAAAAAATAAAATCAACTACCTATAAATGTAAACGGCTTATTGTATAGTACAATAGAACTAATGACAAATTTATAATCACAAACGTACAAATACACATTAATCTTATTTATTTGTATCGATGTCCTTTGTACAGATAATGTGTATTTTATCTGTGCTCGTTTATTCATTCATTGTGAGGTACGGAACATGCAGCACCTGTGCAAATGTTAATTGGAAATAAAAAGTGAACATGGAATAGTAATTACAGGTGTGGCTCATATACTAGGTACTATAAAGTTCAATAGCTCCTCTTCCGAATATGAAACATTCCGAATATGTCATGTTGCTGTAGGGATCTTATGAATATGAAATTTCGAACCTGGATATGGTTACGGATATATAATTATTTCGGATTATCGTTTCGGTTACGGATAAATGATTTTAAAGGAATAGTGAAAACAAAATAACGTAGAACGCAGTAATGATTTAATTTGTTTGCAATTAAGAAACCTGTACAGTTATTGTATCAGCACTTCCGGGTGAAAACCATTAATTTAGTGTTATATTTGCATTCCACCCCTATCCGAAATTATCCGAAAATTTTATTTCGGATTCAGTTACGGTTTCGGTTAGATTTTCATTTTTAGATATCCGATAGTTTCGTTACGATATCGATCTCCATAACGTCCCTGAGTCGCTGTGTTCTGGATTGAAGTGTGGTTAGATACACTTATATGATCACTGATACACACAGATGTCCAACCGGCAATAGAAACTTAGATACCACTAAGTTGGCCGCATTTTAGCTTGCTATTTAAAAATAGAATTTTCTGACGTGGAGGAAAAATTCAGTGTGATATATTTCTGTACTGTTTTATTAGAACCATTATAAAGTTACCACTAGTCACAATAAGATTGGAATAACAAACCAAACCTGATAGTAAACAACAACAATGTATAGAGAACATGGCAACCAGTTAGTATATTATATGCAAAAATATACAATACGAAGGAATACATTTATTTCCACTAGAATTTAGTATGCGCGCAGTGAAGTATGTTAGCTTATGTTCAAGAAATAGAACACTTACGTGATGTCTGGATGTATTAAAAGATTTATGATATAACTTCATGTCATTTTAAAAAAATCTCAATTGAAAATATATGTTATTAGATATCTGTAAACATACGGCTTTGAGTAAGTTATGATTAATAAAATCGGCTTTACGTGATGACTGGCTATATTAAAAGATCCTTGTCATATTCGATCCTTAAATAATAATATCTTCCCTAAATAACAAACTCTAAATTTCTGTACCTACTTGTAAAGATTAATCTTATCGTTATAGTCATTAGGTATTAAAAGAATACGGATAGAAAAAGTTTAGATTTCTGTTGAGTTGTATCACGTAGAAGTATAATAGATATAGGTAAAATAAAATATGCCTCGGATAAGTATGTCTCGCGCACCACACTGTAATTTGTTTTAAAAGATATAACTTAATGATTTAAAAGAAGAGTTCACTGGTCAATATATGTATTATGTCGTATGCACATTTACCTAAAATGAAAGAGCTAACAATGAACTCCAGTTAGAAACTAAAATAAAACATCACGTAATACTAACGTACGTGTTAGCACCGGGATGGCAGTGGATTGAGTCTAGGGAATTTCAGGCGCCATACTTTTAATGAACTTTCCGATATAAATTAAAGTGCCAGACCTCATTTACTTGCTTTTGTCCACTCAACGATAATTAAGAGTAATGGATTAATCTTTTTGGCTCCTTTCTTTGTTACTTTTAATGATTACAGTTTCGATTTCGTGATGGTTCCACCGTTTTACGGGCCGTAGCCCTACCGGTATGGTGTTTCTGTTGTGTAAACAAACGGTATCAACATATTGATGGCCACTGGGCCAACTCCATGCATCCATCAGCCTTTTGATATCCATTACCGGACATCCCCTAATTGGTGCCACTCCAACCGGTCCTGTACCTTTTGATTTCAGCGGTCTTCCGCTATCTTTAGATCGTCAGTCCACCTGGTCGGAGGGCGACCTGTGCTCCTTTTGCCTATACGTGGTCATCGCTTGAGAACCTTTCTTCCCCATTGGTGTAACTATTTGTATCTAATTCCTGGTTGAATTTTTTTTAAGCTATGTCAGAATAATTAACGAATTCCTTTCATTCATCCATTCTCCTGCCTTTGCCTAACATAAGTATACCTCCAGCAATTGGTGATATTCAGATAATCGCTGTGCTATATGCATCCAACTATTTTACGTTCAGGTTTTTTTTAGATGACCAGCCCACAATATTTAAGGTTGTGTGTGTGTGTGTTCGTTGTGTACATGTGTCTATATTACCGTAGCATATACGATATTGCCAATCAGCATGTACTATGACAGTGCAACGTTTAATTTGTGTCTCGCCCGTAATATAAGCACTATAGACTTACTCAATCACTGTAGAGGTCGTGAACCAAATGTTTGGAGAGCAAGATTTTAATATTATTTATGCACTTTCCAATCGTGAACTAATGAATATGCCTGACCTGATTTACTGGCTTTCGTTCACTCGAGAATAATTGAGTGCATCGATTACTGAACCCTGCGGATGGTCCCTCTGAGGCCATTACGGATAAAGCTTCATTCACATCCACACAGTACGTGACAGGCACAGTACATACGCAAACTGTGGTCTGACCAACAGACACGTCAGAGAAATCAGTCCACACTCGTCTTTCTGTTGCTCGTGTTCACACGCCACATATACGCTTCATCATATGTTTATATTAAATTGAAGTAACTAAATTGAAATTGAAGTGAATTATATCATTTATTTTGTGTGTTATCGAAGTGTGATGGTAAACTTATAACTTT
>DWNY01000468.1:0-16237 GCA_018250635.1 Telegonus apastus | reverse complement strand
GGTAAGTGGCCACTGCTGCCCATGGACATATGTAATCGACTCTAGATAAAATGAAATTCCTACATGAAGTCAGCCACTCAGACGTAGCTACCCCTGAGGACTAAGTTGGAATGCCTCAAATGAATATGTTTCCCTAACCACACCATTCAAACCAGAACACAGCGCTTAACACTGCTGTTATAAGGCATTATAGGTGTGGCAATGTTGCCGCCGGACTCAAACCACAAAGTATTCTGTAGAATACTGTACTGTAGAACGTTGTAACCTTTAAACTTTGCTGTCTTGGACTTTATAATCTGATTTACAAGTGTCACGCGAAATTCTGTTAACACAAAGTTGTGGGCGTAGAAGTAGCGCAAGCGCGAATGATCTCGAAGTCTACATTTACGTTTATGCGACCTCCGACCAGTGATGTATATTCGTTATAGTTATTAATTACAAACATAAAATGGTAAAAACAGCCAGATTTACATTCGTTTACATATAGAATAAATGTAGATCTGTATCGATAAGATTAAAAACACTCGACAATAATTGTCGACCAATTATATTTTTGTAATTGTAATGGAAATTTATACTTATTTTTGTTTGCTATTATGGCTTTCTGATTTATTTATTTAACGTGTAATAAAGTATGCTTGGTTGGCCTCATCCGAAACTATAGGTTATAGTGAAAAATGCTGAAAGGGGTCAGATTTTGACGAGGCTGGTTTACATATAAAAACTCATTTCGAAAAATTCACTCTGAATGTAAAAAGTAAAGAAACAATTAACGAAAAAAGAAAAAAATACAATACGTAATAATCAATGTGTCTAAATCACTGCCTTTTAGAGATAGAGTTTCTAAGCTCCATTTGTCACAGGCTGGCTGCGTTTCCACGTTTATTGACCAGACTTATTCTTTGGCTACAAACGAAATTGGGGTGCGGAGACATTTGGGTCTCTTGAAACGCCAATCAGTCGTGACAACAGTTCTTTGTAAAGATGTCGTGCTTCTAGCGCCCAAGAACCTAGTGTCTCTACCGGTAACGAAACTATATACATATATATAACATTTCAATATGTAATATTTTTAGGTCCAAATAACGGAGGTGAAACGGTATTTGCAGTTTCTCACTCTTACCTACATATATCAAAAAGGTAAATAAGGTAATAAAACAATACTATATTGAGATCAGCGTATTACCTTTATCTAGGAATGATGATAATATGTGGGAAAATAAGAGAAAACTCGCAAAACTCAATTATTGCGAACGTTTGACGAACGCTGATCCCAAAGCCAAACTCATAAAGCAATTTGCTTGCAGGCAGTGCTTGTTAATATGGACTTAACTTTGTTAATTACGTGATTTCCTAAAAATAAATAATATATTCTTTTATTGTTTGAAACGAGCATGCAGCTTACAAGATGGTAAGTGACCACTGCCGCCCATGGACATTATTTAATTAACCCCAAATAAGATCAAAGTCCTACTTAAGGTTAACCATAGATGCATTGCTATGTCTCGGATAAGCATATCTCCCTCGCCACACCATTCAGACCAGAACACAGCAAGCTACACACTGCTGTTATTGGGCAGAAATAGGTGTGGCGGTGGTGTCGCCAGAATCGAACCACATACTAAATATATATATAGTTATACCGAATTATATTCTATCCGAATAATCAACGACAATAGACCGCTCCTATACGACGTTGCAGGCCCTCCGAAAAAACAAATAAAATTTCTCTTTCAATATACAGTATTTCAGATCTCATAATAATAAGCCAATAACAGACAAAATATAAAAAATCTCTTGAAACCAGAAAACTATAGTAAATAGGATACAAAGCTGTAGATTTCCCCCAAAAGCTACAATAAAGTTAATAGTGTTAATGAGGCTGTAAGGAAAATGAAATGTCATTGGCGAAGACGGTGCCGCTCAAGCGCCGTCGTTCATATAAGCGTGAACTGTGCGCGCGCGCAGTCAGTGGAAGGAGGTTAGCATTCGGTTCGTGTCGTCAATTGTAAGGCGCTTTGCGCACGCGCATCCCGGCCCGGCGCCAATTCCGCGACTTATACTCTTTATACAAAAATGATCAATACACTTTTTTAATTTTTTTACGCTACAAAAGCGATAAGCACGCGGACTTTACACAAAGCTTTTTTTAGTTTATTTTGTTTATTATACAAAAATATCAAAATGGTCAGTGGCAACAAAAATCCGGGAGACCCCATGAAAATTCCACCGAAAAATCGTGAAAAGAAATCCAACAATTACAAGAGGGCTAATTTTTTGTCAAAGACATGGTTCATGTGGATGATGCCCACATTTTGGCGTGGGTACAAGCGGGACCTGTACGACTCCGACTTGACCAGGCCTAAAGACAACCATCTCTCCGACAAGCTGGGTGACCGACTAGAAGCGTAAGTTTTTTGGAATATTTTCGCCTACTATATATTAACGTTAAGGAACACACCTCACTTTAAAATGCAAAGTAGTATAGATTTAAATAATGTGTTAAAATTTATGATTTTCTTAATAATATTTATATTGAATCAAAAACGCAAGAGATCAAATAGAATACAAAAGAAAATCCAAATACAAGTAGCATGATTACATATGAAATAGTTTTACGTTCTTTCTTTTATAAATGCAATAATTAAACATGTAAGTATTTATTTAATTAAAATTTCATAAATTACCTACCTCATTATTTATAGTATATTTTTCAAAAAACACTAACCTATAAATGAATACAATTTAATATTTTTTAATAATAGGTACTTATTGACACAAGTAGGTAACGTGGATTCTAATACGACCCTTCGTAGTTTTAACAGTCTGTGTTTATATTACGATTCTTGTAAAAAAAGTTTTAGTAAGTATACAGATTTTATGATGCTGATAGATTTATGATAGTGATGTTAATTTAAAACCCTTAATGTGTAAGAAAATCTCTATTTAAATAAGATAAACACAAAATATTAAATACTTATCTAGTAACAAATCTTAAGACAATATTTTTTCAACCCGTTACCACAATTAGGATATGACTGTACCTACGTGTTTCCACTAGAAGTAAGAGGTATTCAAGCATTTTAGGCCATAGTTCATCAACTTGGCTAAGCATGGATTGCTAGACCCCACAAATCTCGGCCACTTTTTTAAAATATCTTTCAAGCACATAGACTTCCTCTGATTTCCTTTACCGTTAAAATGTAAATAAAAAATAAAGCCCCGAGTAAATTTAAGTAAAAACTAAAATCGATTAAAAAATAAAAAATATAGTATTATCCTTCAATTTAGCAAATAAGCGTCCGATTGTGGAAAATGATAACTATTTAATAGATTACCATTTTAATTAATCTATTTCTTTACATTTTGAGAAATGTAAACATTTTGGATCAAATGGCTGTTGAAACAGTAGGTAAAATTAAGTTGAAGTTGAATTTGAAATTATTTTCTCATTCCATTTATGACTTACCTGCGTATCAGGGTACCATTATTTAATACTATATCTACTAACGCGAAGCAAACAATTACACAGTATATGATTATGTAATTATTATTTCATTTATGTCTTTCAGTTTCATACTCAATAAAAAATAATCATAAAAGTCCTTAAAATACACGAAGTTCTGTAGGTTTTTAAGCACATCTAGAATTACACCTGTTTCAAATAAAACCAACTGTATATATAATAACGTATTGCGCAATATGTAGAATGATATTTACATTTTACATTTAAATATTTAGATAATACTATTCAGGGAATGGGTATGTATTCATTTGTGCGTCTTTTGAACCTACGATAGGAAAGATTCCAATTTGGATGTTAAAAAAATAGACAATAATTGAATACCTTAAATTAATATACATATAAATTGTTGGTTGGATATTAAGTGGATATTTTGTTTTAAATAATAGTATTTACTGGTGTCATTAACTGCATAAACTTGTATACCGAGAAAGGGAGAACATGTGACTATATATGTATAAAATACGCGTAAAAAAATACGGCATCCAAAACAGAAAAAGGTGCTTAGAATACAATAGCGAACACAACTCAATTTTTAATTTAAACCGCACTCGGCCTGCATGCAGTAGCATTTTAATCATTTTATGTGGAAACTACAACAAATATTAAATATTGTAGTAACCTGACTTTTATATAACATAAAATAGTGCATCAATATATTTTTCATACTTTTAGGTAATTTTAAATGTACTATATGGCGTACTTTAAAATAAAAGTAATGTAGTGATATAAAGCTATTATGTCTAGTAACAAAAGGGATGACATGGGCTTGATGGCATTTCCTGCCAGTCAACCAGGGTGATTGGATAATCTGCGCCAGGTGTTAGACTTAAAACTGAAGGCAGGTAATAATAATATAATAAGTAGCGACTTGCAAGTGCAAACATATTATGTTTATTATAGAGACCAAGTTCTCGACAAAGTCTGGGACCAATGCAAGTATTTCGTACTCGCAATAGAACGTTGATGTTTGAAAAACTTGACCGTGGCCCGTCACTCACGAATTTTATACTTGTATATTTGCTGGTAACAAATTATTCTAAAGTTAAATATCTGTGACTTAAAAATTGTAACCACTAGTATCCAATATTTAAAAAACCACATTCGTTAATTTGATGTGTACGTTTAAGTAAAAGATAGTAATGAATGAAAGAACATGAGGATCGATAAATTCAATATTTTTTCATTTAACTTGTCGACCCCAATTAAGATCCGAATAATGTTCCGTACCCAAAGAGTTAAAATGGGACTCTAGTATTAAGCCTCCGTATTCTATTTCTATCCACCTGTAACAGGGATCAATAGATAGACTCTTGGTCGATATAATAACGAATACATAGTAGTAAAAATAATAAGGATGAGTAATAAAGAGGTCCAGATACTAGAAACCGCAAGTTTTTGGTGTCTCTGTTCATGTACTGAGCTTGATTTCTATATTTTAAAATTTCTCAATGCAGTACAACTGCTATGATATCAAATAGTATAATATATTGGATTTATGGAATTAACGATCCGCATACGAATCCGACTTGCACCGATTATTTATTTCTACTATTGCATCCTAATAAATTGAAAACTTTCATGGGACGTTGTTAATAAAATCTTATCGTACACGTATTATTTCATTGCTGTAAAAATAGATAATTACATTCTTCATTCGCCAGTTTCTTATCATGTTTCATGAATTTTAACTACAGCATTTATTACCATTTTATGCTAACATCAACCTATTAATGCCTAACATAATATTAATGTACTTATACATACCTAGCGTGCATATGGGAACTATAAGACCAAAAATTAATAGTATACGCATACGTATATTACAGTAACTCACCTGTGCTTTTTATTTTACGGAAGTAGCAATCGAGCATGCAGCCTGATGGTAGGTGGCCACTGCCCACCATGAACATCTGTAACCAACCCCAGATAAAATCACAGTTCTATCTGAAGTCGGCCACGGATGCGTTGCTACCCTTGAGGACTAAGATGGAACGCCTCGAATATGTATGTCTCTACCACATCCTTTATACAAGAACACAGCAGCGCTTAAAACGAATACACTAAGGATTCTGTCACCTGTATGGCTAATCTCTAGTGTCCATGGGCGGCAGTGGCCACTTATGATCAGGTGGACTGCAAGCACGTTTGCTTTGTTAAAATGTCTCCTATGAATATATAAGGAAAAGATGATGTGTACCTGTATGTTTGACAATACTGAACTATCTTAAGTAAATAAATTAGATGTGCAGAGGCATTATGTACTTCGGTAAACATTTTCACACGTAAATTAGAATCTCAAAAATCTATTTGTTTTTTTTTTCCGATAAGAGTCCCCGATCTTTTATGACAAAAAATTAATTAATTCAGTGTTTGGTCTTTTTAACACTAATTATTATAGACTACTTTTTACCCGCGACTTTGCTTGTGCTAATATGTTCTATGGTATGTACGCTTGTATGTACTTCTATGTATGCTTCAGATACAATTCAAATGTAATTAATTCATGTCAAGAGGCCGTAGGTATAACAGTTATTCTTCTATCCCTCGAGAATAGTATTTTATTTTGGGATAAAAGGCACTCTACGTCCTTTTCTGGACCCCTGGCATGTGTATGCAAAATTTCATAATGATTAGTTAAGGCGTTAAGGTGTTTCAAATAAACAAACACATAGTTAGGAGTATTATACTTAACCCAAACTTGCGTGTGATATTATATTTTATGGATAAGGATGTAATTTGTTGTGAAATTTTAAACGTTCTCCATAATATAGCTGTTATATATAAATATATATAATGCATTTTTCAAAGGTCTGGTTCGATAAAGGAGTTTCCATTGCCAAAATAATTTTAATAATATTTTTACGCCGCAATATTTTAGATGTGCTTTTAGTAGAGCTGCGGCCTAAATTGAGGTTTCAAATATTACTTCCAATTTTAATTCCTCAACTTTACACAACTGCAATATGTTAAAAAATAGTTTAATAATATAGAGAATATGCACGAGATTTTAATTTTATTATTTTCAACTTATTTCTTTTACGTATTTGTTTATTCAATTACTCAGACTATTTGAGCATCACTACTAAACGTGCCATTTGACGTTTTCCAATACGCGTGAAAATTGTTCACAGAAATCAAATTTCATCGACATTTCTTTAATAATTCAAACACTCCCAACAGTATTTATATCTTTTCTATGCTAAGACGATGAGAATGAAAGTAACTTAATAAAATATATGTAGATATATCCCTTATTGAACCACGACGAGTTCTATCTTAAAACCGGGTAGGTACTGGTGCCTGTGCTATTTATATATTGAAAAACCTTGATAATTCCAGAAGCATTTTCACTTTCTTAAACATGTTTGTCCTTGACAGCGTTATACCTTGTATCGTCTTTTGCGTATACATAATACGTACAGGCAATTAATTAGTTTGACGAGTTGATTTATTGTTTGTCACTTCATTTAATTAAAAGTTGATTATTTTTGTTCAGAACATACGTAAGTATTATGTTAAAATAAAGTGAATAAGAAAAACTGTCGGATTTTAATACTGACACAGTTAGTTGACGTTGTAGACAAGTGGTAATTATCGCCACACTAAGTTTCATTCATAACACTTATGGATTTTCCAAGTTATTGCACATTTTAAAATAACCTATAGCATAATACAGTAATGGCGTTGATCGTTTTACACTCAATATGATATGATGAAGTAGCCATAGTAAATTAATATCGAATTTAACTATTCTAGGTACAATTCTTAGCGTCATTACGCTACGTAATTTGTTGGTTTTGTAATATCCTGGGTTAATTCCACGCGATCGCAATGTCGGTTATAATCAGGGCCGGATTAACCATTAGGCAGAGTAGGCAACTGCCTAGGGGGCCCGCATCCACAAAGGGCCCTTTGCACGCACCAAGGAAAAAAACTCGTGCAAATCGAAGGATTTCTCGTTCGAATCGACTTTAAGGGGTCCAATTGGATTTTTTTCAAAATTAAAATTAATACAAAACTTAGATCAAAAATGTCTCCAAATCATTAAAATGTATTGTCGATAATGATTATTGAAAATTATTTATTAGAAACCGAATATAGCGCTTATGTATTTTTTGTAAATAAATATGTACATAGAAAACAGCTAGACTTAGAACAAAATCTATACTTATTCCGGGATTGACTTTAACAAGAAATTTGATCAATCAGAGTAAAAAAGGGGCCCCAATAATTGCTCTGCCTAGTGTACCTGACAAGGCTAATCCGTCCCTGGTTATAATGTCAAAGGTATTCCACGTCGATGAGTAGGAACCACGAAATTGATGTAACTACCATCTTCCGCACTACTTGTCACACGGCTCCGTTAAATTGGCAAAAAATACTATCTTTGTTCGGTACAACTCGTTTCATTCGAGGCAAATTCGCGCGTATGTTTTACCTTCTTTAATTGGATTCAATCTTATAGTTGCTATAAAGATTACATATAATTTTTGTATTGAGGTCAGTGAGATGGATAGTGATTTACATTAATTGTTTTTTATGATGCAACATATGTACGTATGTTGTTAATAATGGTATTCAAGTAAAAATATTATAAAATAAAATCTGTAGAC
Source organism: Telegonus apastus (assembly GCA_018250635.1). Classification (NCBI taxonomy): domain Eukaryota; kingdom Metazoa; phylum Arthropoda; class Insecta; order Lepidoptera; family Hesperiidae; genus Telegonus; species Telegonus apastus. The sequence goes on along the minus strand of DWNY01000468.1, from coordinate 8,098 downwards.
TGTAGCCTAGGCAAGGATTCATATCGATTAGAAGTCTGAAAATCTGCTGAATCGTTGGTCAAGCAGAAACCGTTGTATTTGTAGAGCATAAAAATGACGCGTGGAATATTTTTAATGGCAGCTACGAGTACCTATATTAGATAAATACACAGCCATATACCGATATGTTGATATAATGTTAAGTATGTTGGTAAACTCAATAATTTGACATATGTATGTAGATACTTACATAGGACATGGTCGAATTATCAGCACCTTGACTCTAGTTTTGCGTTAAATAGCGTTATAAATTTATCCTAAAAGCTCTTAAAGAGTAATGTGCTCGTATAGAACAATTATAATAAGTTTTCTTGTTAACAGGCTTTTAATTTCACATTTGTCTGTAAGCATGTATATATATTTACAATACTTGCAAAGAAGATTTGAAACTTTGGGACCGATTGACCTGAAATTTTGATTTGCTTTGCTTTGCTTTGCTTTAGATTATTTTAATGACGTCATTTTAAATTCATTTTTAATGGACTTCCATGAAATTAAAGATTATAAAATTGGTATTGCGCACTTCGTACCGAGTTACAGGTACATAAATACGGTAAGGCAAGTACAAAGAGCGTCTTCCAATACCTCGGGTTCTACTTACAAACTATATTTCATGGTATCGGAAGCGATTAAAATTTGACCCCATTACATTAAGAATACAACTAGAAAAAACTATTTTACCGGTTTTACCAGCGTTTCGATATCATATGTGAACATCCGTGGTTTAAGTTGTCCATCTTGCATATGTATGTTCACTGGTTGGTCATTGCCGTCCTTCTGTAACTTTATATGTATACTGTTCTATCTGAGGTCAAGCATACGTCTCTTCTCCTGGGGATTAAGATGGTATTTGATGGTCGCCTCATATATAAAGCCGTGAACCTTATATTATAATAAGTACATATAATAATAAGTATAGTTACAAGTTCATAAAGCAGAATTTAAAAGACCCGTTCGCAGGATTTTAAATTTAAATCTGGTCACAATGGCAGTGATTTCAGGACACTAATGATTTCAATTCAGATGCTTTACCAACTTTTTACCTTCGACTGTTTTACTGTTAATCATGTTTTTTCTCGTAAACTCCCTGCACACAATTATCTACTCAGAATAAAACGGGTTCAAGTAAAAGGATAATGTATTCTTGCGAAGTTTAAGTACGACCAAGTAATATTGATAAACTCATATTTTACTTATTTAATGTCTTAACAATTTAACTTCAATTTTAAAAATCCCATTAGCTTCACACATAACTTCGGACAGTTAAAGGTGACAGCAAAATATACTTACTTAATAATAGATTTAAAATAGCAATATTTAATAGCATTTATACATAATCTTAACGAACTTTTACTTCACCTTTTAAAATGTTTCTTAACACGCGTTACTTTAGAGTATAATTTAGAGAATTTGAAACGTCATAGTAAACGCAGTATGTTTTCTGTGTATCGTGTATAGTGTCTAAAGGCCCGCGCACATTGGATCAGGCCGCATCGCATTACAAAAATCCGTCTATACCATTTTAGTACATTTTGTATGAACCATCGTTCGTTAGGCAACGTCAAACAATACGATTTATGTAATATACGATACGCTGCGGCCTGCCGCGGCTATAGTATGCGCCAGGCTTTAGTATTTTCATAATGTACGTAACATTGAACAAGACATACGTATTGATTTATATTGAAAGCCTGTTGTCACCCCCATACTTATTACTGGCCTGAAACAGTTTTTGTCTTTTGGTGGAATATTGGTGCTGGCGCGCTTATAGCCTCACTGTATACCTTAGTCCTTAGATCCTGCGTTGCATAGCATCTGTGATTACCTTCAGATAAATCGTTGTACCTACCTTGTGTATGTAGTTGGCTACAGGTGCACCACATGGGCGGCAGTAGCCACGTAGCATAAGGATCCCATATACCAACTTTTCGACATCATCGTAAATATGACTACCTAATTTTAGTCCATAAACTATCGTAGTGTACAGTAATATAAAAATAAATTAAACACACAGTCGAGGAAATTAAACTAAAGCGTAGTGATAATCGTCTAAGAATAAATCCTTTACGATATAAACAGAATGACACCAATTGACGGCGAAACCCGGTCGGGAGATAAGGAGGATTTTTCGTGTCACGCGGAGTCTGGCGAAGGCTCGCTTTATCACCAGACAGGGGGTATGAAGTGTACTATTCTGTATCTTTATTGTGGCTTGGATATTAGGGCATTTCACTGCAAATTTTTATGACCCACTGCTGGAGGTCTCTTCCCATAACTGCAATGTTAAGCAACGTCCCCCTTGCTTATTATTGTAGATCGGTTGCGATTTACACAAGTCTATGTTAGTCGACAGCACGTAATAAGGCATATTAAACCTAAGTTTTAAGATCTGGCTAATTGTTCATTCGAATTTTGCCTTTAGTGTTTGTGTTCAATCATGGAATGGAAAATCATAGGGCCTACAATACCGATGGAAAGTACGAGGAAAGAAAAGTTAGAGATAGAGTCTAGTGCTTTAAACATTTTACCAACAGGTATACTTCGTAAAGTAAAGTAGTAAGTATGTAAGTAACTTTGAGTTCTGCCTGAAATTACATATGTATTTGTCTACGCCGTGTCTTAGAAGTAGAATGAACGTATTGGCCAAATTTTACGGTTCTGGCTTCATTTAGATTGATCTATGGTTGGGCTCTACCACGGTTACCTTCATAGATATGAATCTATTTAAGTAGGTAACCATCATAGTAGGATATATTTTTGGATGGCAGAAATCCATAGAATTATCAAAAATAGAGTAGGAGAGCCATAGGCAGGTTTGTGAGCGCGAGAATCCACCAAAAAATAAAACAGGGAAGATGTGAAACCTATACTTATCTTTGTCTAATATAGATAAACAGATAGGTACCCTTATTTCCTTTCTCCTTCTTTTCGTTGGAAACATTTTAAGCTGGCTTCCCTACTCTAGTGTGTACTCTAGTAGTACTCTATGAATACGTCTCGTCGCAAATTCGAAATCCCTCAACGTTGACATCGCTTGAATCTGCGGTCATCGGTCATGCGCCGCCGATAAAAATATGCTCTCATTATTACATCCACTACTTTACTCCGTAGGCGTATTACACTCATTCATATCAGATTGAACTTTTCTTAAGAGGCTGTTAATTCTGTTGTTAATAATTATAATTGGTTTAACAATACCTACCTTTTTCTATTTAAATACGTATAAAAAATTTAAGACAAGCTTTTTGTGACGTCATTTTGTTTTCGTATTCTTTTAAAACCTTTTAACATGGGGGTTCATAAAAATAGCTCCGCCGTCTTGGGCAATCGCCATATAGGATTTAGGATGACTTTACTATGCTTATAATGTAAGTAGGTAGGTAGGTATTGTAACGTAGTAGTATAGTTAAAGGTATGTAAAGTTTCAACTCAATCGCACCACGTTAAGTGATTCATATACCTATTCATTGCAAGATTTGTACCTACACAATGTAAATACATATAAGTACATCAACATAAAATAATAAGTTAGATTAAAAGCTTGTAAAACGTTTAAATTTCAAATTTAAACAAAATACTTTATACCCAAAAAGTAAATTATTAATCCTCAAAAAATCTTGAATACTAGAGAATCTTATACAGATATTATCTCTACTAACTTCATGGATCTGGTTTACGATACCTTCATCTCATTTCTATAAAGAAATATGTAAAACGGATATGGTTTATAGCCAGTAACACGGCATAGGCCTAACAGCTCGTTTGCGCCGTGTGGGCTGCCCGTGGGAGCCAACTTATCCCCTTCCATTGATTTTCTAATCACAACCTGCATAAACTAGATTTTGTAAATACCGCCTACCATTTGTCATAACTGTGAACGGAATATTGGCTGAATTAAATATTGTATTTTAATGCAAAAATCATGCAATTCATCTAATATTTAGTATTAATTCATCTATTATTTAATATGTGTAACTTACGGATAACTACAGTCATACAGTTATACAGTTATGATAGAGGAGTTAGTAAAGCTATTATTACATTTTTTGTATAAAGTATATCATTAACTTCGTTAACAACCCGAAATTTTTAAAACGATAACGTGATCTGCCTTATCATGAATACAGTGTCGGAACATTTAGTTGCAGTAAATAATAAAAACGTATATTCTTAGTTTTTAATACTAAAATCTTTGTATCCGTGTATTAGTTTCTATGTAGATTGTAGCCTGGTATAAATAAATAAATAAAAGATAAAATATTTTTAAAAAGGTGACTCTACATAAAAATAAATAGGGTTTATATAATTGTCAAAATTTGGTTATATTTGTAGGTATTTTTGGATACGAAATAAAATAAAAATACAAGAAAAATTTCCAAAAAAAATTTTTTTTTGATAGAGACATCCGAATAACCTAGCGGTATGAAATTGGTTGAGCCGTTTCGGAGGAGTTTGATCGCCAACACCGTGACACGAGATTTTTAATTACAAGAGAAGTCGGTTAACACCAGTACCATTTTAAACGGGTATTACAAAACAATATTTTCAAGTAATAGTTTATAACGAATAAATTACTATATTGGGGGTTTATTAATGTATTATCAAGGTACCAAACTATATGAAGAAACAAATCCGAGACTTTCACTACGAGTGGGCTGGGGCAGCGTGGGCACACTGCGCAATCATGAGGTAGCAATCGATTATGATACTACATATAAAATTTATGGCAGTTGAATTTCACTATATTAACATACTTACATTAAAAGCTACTAGTGGACCCGCCACAATTGTCGAAAAACATCCATAATTTAAAAAAATGAAATAAAAAATTATACATCCAAATAAAAACCTTTATGTATTTTTTGTCTGTGCATTAGAAAAACATTCATTATAAGGAAAACGAGGTTTTATTTGCTTTTTGACAGCGTTGACGTTATTATTCAATATTTTCAGTGTTGTTGTCAGTAATGTAAACAATGCACGTGTTATTCAGTTCAATTTAATATATTTGTAACAATTACTATACATAAATATTATCTCTCATCGCTTCTTCTGCACACACACAGAGTAATCATCTTCTATGTATGTATTGTATATAGTATTCCATGAATGTATGTATTACATAGGAGCCAGCAGCAGGCTGCAAGGGGCGCTTGCACCCCTTTGTCAAAAGATACATACATTTTTTAATTACGTATTTTGACTACGACTTTAAAAGTAATAGTGGTGTGTGTTAGTACTCTTAGGATAAAAAATGTTGCCCAACACGACCGTTTTTTAGCGTAATAGGTAAGTACCTAGTGTATGCAACCTAGCGACCTTTACATGTATTAAAGGGAAAAATTTAAAAAAATACGACATTGGTGGTGCTGTGTGCAGATCATAGAGTTATTACACTAGAGTAGGGGAGCCAGCTTAAAATTTGTCCATCGAAAAGAGAGAAAATTAGGTTACCTATCTGTGTACGTATATCAGATTAAGATAAGTATAGGTTTCTCATCTTCTGTCTTTTATTATTTTTTGGACACTCGCACTCACAGGCCTGCAATGGCTCCCTACTCTAGTATAATAAGTCTATGGTGATACACCTCCCTGAAAGTACATTTACATGAATGTATGTATTTGTATCTAACTTATTTACCTACCTGTCAGACTCTTTTTATATAGAAAGTAAACAAAAATATGATATTGTCTGCCACGCAACGCATCTGCCACATAATACGATGTAAATACAATTATACTATAATAAAATATAATCAATTACCTAAGCTAATCCAAATAGAATTTGTTTTACGGTTTTATAAAACGTACCAGCAAACCCTCACAAAATTGGCTGTTAATGAAATCAAAATAAAACAGCAATGAAATGTAATATTTTTTTTATTCATAATTATGTTGTCGTTGTCGCCATTATCTTTCAACATTACTGATACTGATGTGGAGCGGATGAGGGTAGTGCAGATTAGGGAACAAAACGGAAACGATAACGACTCGATTGAGTACATGAGATGGTAACGGACAGCATTTTATTAAAGATTTTTTTATGTTATAGAAGTAACTAACGAGCATGCAGCTGATGGTAAGTGTCCATTGCCGTCCATGGACATCTGTAATCAATCCCAGGTAAGATCACAGTCTTACCTGAGGTAGGCCACAGACGTGTTGTCTCCGAGGACTAAGTTGGAACGCCTCGAATAAAAATGTCTCCCTTACCACATCCTTCAAACCAGAAAACAGCAGAGATTAACTCTACTGTTATAAGACAGAAATAGGTGTGGCGGTGGTGTGGCGGTGGTGTGCCGGAGTCAAACCACAAAGGGTTCAACCTACCTTTACAGATTATTACTAGATATACCTAATAAAAAATGTATTATAGTTTAAAACATTATGTAATGTGATTAACTGGCATTATTTGTATGTAAGATTGGTGCCTCACCGGGAATTGAACCTGGAATTCTCTTTGTGGTAGATAACAAAGGCGATTGCGATACGCGGATTACCGACCAAAATTTTAACGAAAGTTATTTTAAATCTATCTAGACAAGACGCCTTATACGTTACTTGGTTTAATTCTATCATAGATAAGAAACGTGTTTCATATTTATGAAGCCGATATAATAATTTTTCTTACGAATAGATGTCCAATGTTAGGTATAAGAAAAAAGTTCAACCATTCTGAGTGACGTCAGACGCCGGTAGAAGCCGTTTCACTTATGCGTCCCCATCTTTTATTTATAGACGATTGATTGATGAAGCAGAAAGTCGTATGAATGAATCGATTTATGGTTTCGTTGAGCGGACACTGCTTATGCTCGCTTGACGTCAGGAATCTGTAATAGGTAACGAATATCCTAGTATATACCACACTATCGAACCTCATCTAAAAACAACAAGTATTACCTATCTCATTTAAATATGTATTCCGGTTCTATTCGATTCACGATTCTACTGAAGACGTGAATTGAACACGTATTAATCACATAAAATGATCAATTACAGGCGTTAATAGTTTTGTACCTTATCTTTCAATAACGCATTAATTTATTGACTCATAAATTCATTATATGACTGAAAACTTTATTCCCATTCGAGTATAAGTAGGTAGTACGGGAATAATGTAATGTTTCACAGCCGGTACAAATGTTCTGTTATCTCCGCTTTCAGTAGATATCATTTGAAGACTAATGGCTCGTGTTTTATTTCGTGAATGTCAAAATAATATGCTCATATGTGACATATCGTAACCTTTAGCCTGCCGGCAATCGTACTCACTTCGTAATCGTTTAATTGCGGTCTTGAGATAGGTTAGCAACCGACAGTGCTGTACTGCGATTGCTCAACGGCGTTATCTGGTCATTCGGAGGCTCGTTTGAAGTCCCCGCCGCTTCCTGTGCGATGACCCGCGCCTTATCGGTGCCTGCACCACTGCAGTGTGGCGCGCGGCTCCGCTCGCCAACTGCACTCGCTTTGTAAACCCAAACCTAGCAGAGTTCTTACCAGTGTCCAGGGCCTCGTGGGTGCATTTGTTTTTAATTTTTATGAAGACCAAAACTTAGCAATGGGCCCTACGCAGAGAAATCATTATCGTCTTTAATGTATAATTTAAAAAGCCCTGTCGCCTCATGCACAAACATTTTTGAATGACTAAGCAAAGATTTTTAGAAATTGATACAGAATTTTTATTTTGTATTGATAAAATAATTGATGTAGGTAGGTAGGTACCTAGTTACCTACCTATTTAAATTATAATAAAAGAGTAGATACCTAACACTGAAAATGAGTAGTGTATAAAGGAAATTTCTTGCATTACTCTCTTGTGTAGTAGGTACCTATGTAATATACATACGTGTTAATATAATGAAGTCCGAAAATCCTATATACTTATTTCAAAATAAATTTATAGTTATCTGACATTATTAGTAGGTACCTCCTTAGTAATTTTAACATAGAGGAACATGTGTCTACTATTCCTGATATTGTTTATGACCTAATTCGAATTATTAATTCATTAAATTAAGAAGAGTTTATAGAATTAATAAATCAAAACGATGCCTACCGT
>DWNY01000467.1:0-16237 GCA_018250635.1 Telegonus apastus | reverse complement strand
GGGCTCCTGCCCGCCCGCCTCGGCCTCCGCCTCCGCCGCCACCAGTGCACACGACACCAGCAGTAACGCGAGCCACGTGCACCGCATTGCAGACACCTGGAATGATGGGTATTGTTGTGATTCTGGGACGTTACAAGTTGTCAGCAGTAATAGCGTTATGGTTGAAGTTCTGCCTATGAATCGGTAGGTTCGAGATTCAACCATTGATTTTGGAAAGTTATGTGTGAATTAGAAGTAAATTATATTATTTACCACTTTCTTCATTGGCGAAGGAACACTTCGTGAGGATCTACACTTCTGAGAGTTCTTTAAAAAAGTTCTCAGTGTGTTTAAGTCTACCAACTCGCACTTGGCCAATGCGGTTGTCTATGACATAGACCCCTCTTACTGTGAGAGGAGATCCGTGCCCAGTTGTGGGCACGACATACCTGTCTGGTACCAATATTTAACGCTTTTATTATCGTCTCGTAATTACCACGGATTATATATCCGTGGTAATTACGAGACGTACATAACGAGTACATACATAAGAAAGTAGGTATAGGTAAATTTCTTTTAGTTCACCCAATAACCACCGAATATTGAACTCAATCGGCGCTAGTGTTTACACAATTCCAATTTCAATCGGTCGGAATTGTTTTCATGAATACTACTGCAGACTCAAAGTAGGTATAGGTTGTCACCCCGAGTAAGATATTTGCATTTATTATTGAAATCTGTACTTCACTGGGATTGAGCGCAATCGTCGTTTTATTGTATAAGGAAGTGCACAGACATTAACTGGTTATATTAATACACTTGTAAAGTTCCAAGCAGAACAGGGGCTCTTAATTGTAACGGTTCGTGTAGACATAGAGGCAGACTTGTTTTATAATGCTGCATTTAAAGTATTGTTGTAAAGTAGAATTCAGTTTCTGTCGTGATAGAGTAGTGGGAAAGTTTTATGAAATAATTTTAATATACGATAGGTATTATAATTATACTACCAAAGGTAAGGAGAAGTACGTACATATTTAAAGAACATAAATCGCGCTGTGACCATTGTCAGTTAATTCAAGGAGATAGGGATAGGTGGCAAATGATCCTTAAGAAGCATGCTGTCAACTGGATCAAGGTTTGGCCTTATCTATTAGTGCAATAGCTCGAGCATTCATTGGAACCTACGTCTACTCGTACCTATTTCGATTGTATCCGGCATTCATCCTTTATTATTAACACAACGGCCCAAAAGTAAGGCCTTGTGGTATAGAACGGTAGTGTGGTGCTATGGGTTAGAACATGTCATATATTTCGCAACTAACATATAAACAAAATATTTGCTTCTCAAATAATAAACGTGTATACGAATGGTTCTTAAGGTTGGTTTATGGTATTTTTAGGGCCATTGAGCTCGTGATAATTGGTCTTTTTCGCCAACCTATATTGAGATATCATGTAAGATGATTTTAGATCAATGAAACGAATATATTCTCTAGCATTTAACAGAGTATTTTGGAAAAGATACATAGATAATATGTGTAGGTATAATTCATGCCTCATGTTCTTCGGATTATATGGAAAGATATAATTACGTATTTATTAAAATTAGTTGTACCTACTTAATTTTACTTTCTTTTGCCAAAACCCTTGTTAAGTGCCTCTGAAGGAATCCTCTTAACTTCTTAGGCGGATCAAATATTATTATAAGGCGATTGAAAAGTTTAATCATGATCTAAATACCACAAAAACTCGACCTTGTAGCCCTTTATCACGCGAGAAAGTGAAAGCAGTTAATGATGAACAATAATTTAACTTTTTTGCCTTCACTTTTAAGTATTTTAAATTGTAAATAGTCATTTTAACTTTGAGAAAGAGTCAATTATAAAGTTATCACGAATGTTGTCCAGTTGTTGACATATAAATCAGCGTCCGACTTGAAAGCATACCACGTGCAGCAAAAGAAATTAAAAGTGATACGTTTATGTTATTTCAAGGCGAAGTAAATTTCGACTCCTGTTGCTGGTTTGATTGTAGATAAAATAAATTTCTTAAAAATTACTTTTCGTTTACATGCAATCTTTATTAAATTAAACTATAGTCGTTTGGGAGACGATTTCGAAATTGAGATAGCTTGTAATTACACCATCCGCTTTTATGGTGTACTGCTGGACTTAGGTCTCCATATTTTGCAAAACTTTCAACCGATCTAGTGCCATCTAAATCCAATGGCCTAATTCCAACCTAGTTGTCTTGTTGAGGTCAACGGTCCATCTGGACGGGCCTTTTCTACACCATCGGTTGTCGGTCCATTGAGCGATGTGGGCGGTCACATTAATTCTGTTGCCTTAGTTCTGATAATGACATTGAAAGATAATACTACAGGGGACTATTCTAAAAAAAAGGTTTTGATTATGACAGAACACTTCTTTTATAAACTATTATATTATATTATTAACTATTACAAAAAAATATTTCGCGGATGTTATGCAGTCGTTTTTTGTAAAGGAAAGCGAAGTTTGGCATTCAAAATACGACCGATGATTACTTAGCAAGGATAACTGCGTTTTTATGCTGGTGTAGGAGCCTTAGCTGTTATTTTATTGCTTAGTTTAAAACCATAAGTAGGTACCTACATACTTTTTGCATTAGTTTTTTCTGATATCATCAATTTAAAGCACAAAATTTTAAGTAGATTTAGGTAAGTGCGAACAGATGTTCACCCTTGTTTGTAAGTTTTAGTATCATTCCGTGATAAAAAAATAAGTAGGTACTTTAATAATATATACATATATTTATAACTTATTTCAATGTGATGGAGCTTTCAACTCTGCATTCTTTATAGATTTCCCTTAATTATTAATTAAATAATGGATGATAAATAAACTTTTCGAGTTCAATTCCTGCATTAAATATAGTTATCTTTCAACATGTTTATGTTTATTCCCAAAACGTTTGTTCAATTACAAAAATGTACATCGCATTGGTATCACGTTCGTACTACGAGTAAGCTCGTTACGACATTTGCGAATGACATAAATAACGTTGTATGGCCATTTCCTTGACCCTCGAAACGTTCACAGATGGTTTGAGTACTCGAGTAAATAATTTGGTGCGCAAAACAAGGGCAGTGGCTGTTGACCCCGTCGATCTATCGGCGGCATCTGGCAATGATCTCGCATCAGGCGCCGTCGTACGCGCACGCGGAAGCTCCTCTCTGGAACTGACCGTGTTTCAATGGGTGCTAGATTGAAACAGTTTATCGGCACCGCGCTTTGCACGAGCGTGAAAAGGATTAGAAAGTGTTAAGGGAATTATTCAATCTTTATGAATGCCCGTTGTAAGTAAATGCTAATGGTTATGAAGTGCTATCACTGGTAACTCCTCTTCTTTACATTATCGTCAAGATCAAAGAATCGCGCGAGACTTCATCTGACCTAATGAAACATTGTTTACGTAAAACACTGACGGGTATTCTGTTTGAATATTATTATTATCGGCGCGCACCAAATCCTCGAATGTTGAACCCTACCTTGACATGTATGCGAGACAGAGACGACAGTTGCGGAACAGAGGTGCGCGAGCGCAGGGTTGCACACAAATAGCTTTCCAGACAGAACTCGATCGAGTGCTTCTCAGAATATTCGGTATCTGACTTTAAGATATAAAAGTTCACTCGAATACATCGCAGAAGGGCGCAGGTAATGAGTAGTACGGCCCAGTTGTCTAATGGGCAATACGTACATATACATTAACTGTTTCTACTAACAAAGCCGCCGTGTTCGTTCTAACGTACTCATTAAGATATGTGTCTGCTTCCTTTAATTAATACGTATGCGTGAATCAACAAGACTGAACAAGTAGGGAATGTACAATCCTAACTTTCTACAGTCACGCTCGGTGATGCAGACAGTGGCTACCCAACCTAGCTCAGGATAAAATTAATGAGACGTATGTAAATAGGCGCGTTATTAATAAAATACTATAGAAGGACGTTTAGTTTTTAATATCATCGTGTATTTAGCGTAGAATGAATACATTTTTGGATTTCGTTGTTGTATATATTAAGTACTAGGTAAAAACCAAAGGTGAATAATGCTTTTTCAAGGCAAATGTGCTGAAACGTGTTTGGAAATTACATTTCATGAGACATTCATAGGTAGTTAGTTACATGAATATTTATAAAATATTGATTGATTAATTGAACTTCGGAAACTAGCGACCATAGGCCAAAACATTAATGGCCATTGTATGGTAAAAGGCGGTAGCGGCTAGAAAGTGATGAGTACGCTAACTGGACACGCACGATGTCGGCCAAATTTGCATATTAGGTAACCGCTTCTGTTTGAGCTGTTTGAGCCTGGACAGGATATCGATTATTGACACGAGCACTCATCTAATTGAAGTAACTTAAGATTGACATTTACCTTGTTTAGCTTTCAGAAGTACCTATGATAGGTATTATTATCATCATAAATATTTCTGTCATGTGCTCTCTTGAATGGGTTTTTTAGACTTTTTGGATCCGATCTGCAGCCAAGCAGTCTAACGGTGAGTCAAAAAGCAGGCTAAATGAATTTTAATAGTTCGTGTAATGAAACCAGCAAACGAGATAACCACTTCTTGCTATTAAGTGGTCTCTGTTGTTCATGGATTTCAAATGATTGCCAAATGAAACAGGAGTTCTAAATATAGGAGATTGATAACAGAAGCTCAAATGCCTCTGGTGACTTACATTTAAATTAAATGTTAAATCAGAAAACGCAGTCGAACTACGAAGCGTTTTAATTACTACCTTCTATTACCCGTGTTAAATATTGTTGCGATGGTACCCAAACTTTGCTTTCTGAATAGACTACAAATAGAACTTCGCGTGTAGATCGTTTGATTTTTAAATTACATTTTAGTCAAATTGTAACAATATTTAACATACATTTTGCTGTTCTACGCAAGCCATTTTACGTATTCTACTATATGGGATGTGCGGCATTAAACAGCTAATAAACAATGAATACGATTTCCGTAGATGCGTTGATGGTCATACAAACTATAAAACATTTAGGTTTACGACATCATTTAAGCTGTTTGTATCTAGAATTATATTTCAGGTGTGTCCAAGGTGAGAAAAGGCTAACGGTATTATTTGGTAATTTTGTGATAAAAGCGATAATTTCGATTGAGATAAGATTGTATAAAGTGGTCTGATATATAACCTAGTCTTTAATATTTCGATAATTATTCAATATTTACAGGCTCGTACGTGTGTGCGTGCGCGTGTTTTGCTATCGGTAATACTTCCGTATTGTACTGCACGGAGTTGTTACTTTAAATTAGCCGCGGTGAATTCTTCCTTCTAGATAATACTAGTTTTGGTTCTGCTAACTGGTAGGTTTTTGTTTGTTATTCGCACTGTTCCATAGTTTGCAAATCGTGCTGTGCACATTCGCGGAGTACTCTTGTGAAAGAACGGTTTCCTATAAAAACACAATTTTGGGAAATGGAAAGGACGACAAAGCAGTATTAAAGTAACTAGATGGGTACGATATAATGTTATACTAATTTCTAGAGTGAAGCAGTTCTTATATGTATATCGTTAGAAGGATGTGGAATGTGAATGCCGATTGACTTACATATTCTATTTTTTATATTAGATACGTATTGTTTAGTTATTACCTATGTTTAATACTCTCCAAAATAAAGTTTTGATTTGCATTTTTCTATTAAATAAGAGTTCTCGTAAAGGGCGCATTGTTAAGCAAATGTGATATAATAACCGGCGTTTTACCTGTATTATCGTATGCATTATTTATTAGTCACAAAAACATAAAATTGTTGGATTAACGAGCAGCAAAATATATTAAAGCTAAGCATTAGTTAGTCAAAATAGGGAAATGTTAGCTTAAACAACAACCTAACAGGATGTTCTGTTTCGTTAAAATTTTAGCATTATAACTCGATGAGTGTTTTTGCTATCATTTAAGCTCGATTCCGTTGATTATATACTAAAGCTCGATACTTTGGACTAAGCACTTTTGCACTTTATGTCGACGTGTATTTGTTTGCACACTTTTGTCACTTTCGTGAATAAGTGTGTCGGCGATTGCTAAGAGCGGTGGCCGACCCACTGAATGGTGATCACGAATCGCGACATTTCACTATCATTACTACGTCTCATTTAGTTTTGGGTGTCGTATTAGTAATTTATTAAGACTAGATTTTAGACAACGAAAGTTTATTTTAATCACGACACGAATTGATGTCACATTTAATTTTTAATTTGTTTTACATTCATCATCCCGACGACCTTTGTGTGAATCACTTGATCTTGTATTATCTGTGGAAATTAGTTAAAATATCTGTTATTAATTTCAATGTAAATGGCGGTTTCTAGTCTCAAATTAGGTGTGCTAAACTTTTAGCCACGATTACAAAATATAAACCCAAATTTTTGACCGTCTAAGTCATTAATTTTAAAAATTGATATTAAAATATTGGACTTAGAAGATAGAGTGTATCAACTCTCCACTTTTTATTTACTTAATTTGATTCTAATGATACGCTATTTATATCAAGTGCCAAGATGCGACGAGAACGCAATGTTTTGAAAGATCTAGTTCCACATCCTGTTACTATTATTTTAAAATATATTTTTAAATCAGTGTCTATTTTTACTTGACAAATGGGTCGCATCAATCACGAAAAACAAAAGCAAATGGACTTAATCAGTGAAGTGCGTAGTACGTAGCGTCGCGGGCCCCGACACGCTTGTCTGCAACAGCGCCGACAAAGTGTGTTTATTTATAAAAAGAGCCCATTCATCTCCCTTTAAATTTCCACTCCCTCAATTTAAGACGTCTCGTGCGACCGTTTATTATTACCGCCTAATTCAAGACCTATCTGAAGCACGGTTGATATTGTTTGCACATTGTCTGGTCGTAAGTTTACTCTATGTTGTCTTACATTATTTTACAATTAACGTAAACGTTGAAGGCAAATATGTCAGGAAACTAAAGCCGATTTTTGCTGATAAGCAACGCAAATTGATTTTGTAACAGTTTGCGAAGTGTCTCCTCGTATTCAGTAGGAGATTGTGAATAAAGCCTTTACTGTAAAGGCATTTTCGAGGGCCCGCTTCATTAGCGATTTAATTACAAAATGTGTTTGGAAATGTTTATTTTGAAGTAGGATTGTCGTGATTGCAATCAGGCGTTTAAAAAGTTTACTTGTTTTTTGGTGAAACACTTAAGTAGGGGTCAGATTTCGCTGGTGAATAATCGATTACAAATATATCACGCTCCGACTCATGGTCACTGCCGCTCCCTGCGCGATGAATATGCAGACACCGTCAGGCCTTTAAAGGTTACCTGAATGCGCTCGTAGGACTTGTTTTAGTAATGAACGTGATAATCCCTTGGTTAAAGGTTTCTATAAACGCCTTCATATTTTAATACTTTTGAAGGATACAAATATTGCGGACTATTCATGAGGCTGACGGCTAGTAGGTATCATTTTTAATCAAAGACAAAGTTTTCCGTGACTATTTTATATGAAGATATGGTATGAATTTCCTCCTGAGATATTCCCGGAGCGCTATGATGGACCCCTCCATCATCATTCTTCAAAAAAGGTGCAAAAAGAGCTCTTCTTCAGAGCCAGCAATGCGTTAGCGACATTTCTGTTGCAAATGTCCATAGGCGACTGTGACTGCTTTTCATAAGGAGGTCCGTCAGCCTTATCGTTAGGTTTAAATATAAAAAAATGTAGAGCATGGCCAAAGGTGGTAAAATCTTTTGTGGTTCGACTCCGTTGGGTTGTGCTACCCACATTTCTGCCTAATAAAAGCAGTTTTTAGCGCTACTGAGTTTAAGTATAAATGGTGTGGTAAAGGAGACTTATCGGAGGCGTTCGAACATTAGTCTTCAGGGACAGGGGCAGGTCTGTAATCGACCTCAGGTAGGACTCTTATTTTATCAGTGGCTGTAGCCACTGACCCTCAGTTTGACTACGTGCTTGATACTACTATATTATAAAAAAAAAAAAACAAAGTTAATAAAGTCCTCCCAGAATTTAATTTCAAATGCGGAGGAAGTTACCGAATAAACCAGGAGATTATAGTTTTCACTTTGTTATTTATTGGACTCACAAAGATTAGGACGCTTAAAGCGTTATTCATGAATATGACCAAGAAGTCCTTAATCTAAAAAGCTATTTACAAACGCATTAAGCGTGACATTCGAGAGACACCAATTTATAAATTATGTCAATTGCTTCAATTATTTAAAAGCTTATACATAAATCCGAGATCGAAGATTATTTTATCTTATAAATATGTTAGATGGTACTCCCTTGTTATTCAAATAAAAAAATATATTTCTTTTTCCATTAACGACTAATCCTATTGTAAGTTTTTTTAAGCTTAATTACAGGAATAGGGTTAAAATATTATTCTTTACTTTAAATGGTTCATCCTTTGACTCTACAAAACATGTAAGATAGAGGCGGACTTGAAAAATAACAAAGAAAAAAAACGGTTTGGCCTACATAAGAGCTACCTAGAAATGGCACAAATAGAATCATTTAATTTTTATTTTTACAATAAAATACCGTTTTTGCTAAGTTACGATTAAGAGTTATAATCGTTACAAAAAAGGCAAAGCTAAGAAAACAATAAGTCACTTACGACTGAAAATGATAACTGCTATTTTTATAATATTTATTTCTGATTCACTATAATCACTGGTTTCAATGTAGGCAAGATATTTATATAAGTACAACTGTCAGTATTGGACAAGGTTATAATTATACTGCAATTATTGTAGATGATTTTTTTTATCATGGCTATTTGCTATTAAGTATATGAGCAAACAAATATCAGATTGAAATAACAGAATAAAATGTCACTAAACTTACTATTTCTATTGATTTGTATGGTCGATTTAAATGTAGGGCGCGTACGTTAAAAACGTGTGCCCGCGCTGTTTTTTTTCCCAGATATGAGTTACACATTGAATCTGGATATACAAACATGGAATTTCTATAATGTATGAATCCTACATTCTTCAATTTTCAGTATTTAAATATAATAGAACAGATCTTCAGTGTTCTAACATCTTTAAAGCTAATGATGTGGAGTACGTACGACAGATTCCTTCAAAAGGCTTACAATCCACGATTCATCAATCACCTGATGTAGAATTAGTAGGGACCCGTAGTATCTAGGGTCCAGTGGCTGGGGTTCTCCTAGGAAATCGAGGAAAAACAATTACATCTGCCTTGGCAGCGGACGTCGATGGCTTACCTTGAGGAGAGACGCGCGTCGTCGTGCGCCGCTCACATTATAACGGGCGCCTGTGTTCGCCCGCTCTGCAACAACCAAACGAATGTTCATTAGAGATCCAACTTATGCAATTACTTATTAGCTAACTGCTATTGTTCTGCTATTTTTCATTAGATTACGTAGTAAACGAAGAAATGTTTAGGAAAATTGCTTTTTGTACATTTTTGGTGTTAAAAAGTACACGTTTTACATAAAATTTTAATGAAACATTAATAGCGTACATATTGAAATATTTTTTGTATGCTCGCAAACAAACCAGAACTCACAATATCTGTGGCGTGATGCTGTCTAGCCTAAAGTAAGTTTTAAGGTAAATCACGTCAAATGTTCAAACTGGTTGAGCGACTCGGCAAAGTTCTTGTCCCAGAGACATGGTTCACGTGTCGCTTTCTACCAAGCGGTGCTTGCGCACAAATAATGCCGGCAGTTGAACTGAAACTGTCAACCTGCAGACAACCTAAAGGTTAGTTCCGCATTTTTTATAAATAGTTAATTGAAAAGACATAAATCTGACCTAGAAAATTGCAAAAAAAATTGGAAAAAAGGACGTAAACTACACTTGTTCTTACTTTATGAAGATGTAAGGCTGTCCTGTGCAGTGGGACATAAATCACAGTCGGGTCAAATGTCATCGTAATAAATTTAAGGGGAAATTCAATCAAATCCATAAATAACATAATTTTTATACAATTTGTAGTGATTTTGCGAGGCTTTGTAACGTAAAACATAACGTACCTTAACTAAAAAAATATGCAACGTCAGTAGTATCGAGCGACATTCTCATCGCGGTGCAGTACTTTGGTCACTTTTGTGAAAGTGGTCTTGCTTGACTAAAGGTATTGATTGAATTAAACAGGTTGTAAAATAATGCTAATTAATTATTAGTTTACACCATTTTTTGTACGTTCTATACCACATTTATATTTCAAATAAAATAAATAAATATTACAAGAAAATCCATGAGATAAAATATTTCCTTCATATTTTAAAGAAATAGGTAACTTATTACTACGGTTCAATATTTACTCAACTCACTTGCAGCTAAGTGCTTAAACAAAGGGGGGGAAACTTAATCTTGATTTTGTTATGGTTAAAATTTATTAAAGTAATTAAAAATCTCCTTAAGCAAGTAATATAATATTGCAACTATGTAGTAGGTAAGCGGGAACATGTTTACATTGTTTACAAAATATATGAATGCTTGTATTACTCGTAACATTCAGTAACGACATTCTTTAATGTCACATCCTTCAATAAACATACAAATAACTTGTAAATAAGTACAATCTTTAGAAGCTCCTCACTTTTCATCTCTCCTGCTTATTGATATCACTTCTTTACGTGTGATATTATTACTTCTTTACATGTATTATTATGATAATCTTAGCTAAATTTAATAAAAAACGAAATCAAAGAAAAAAATAGATACCATTACTCAAAAGAAATACGCGAAGCTTTTTACGTTAAAAGCTTATTTATGGATATGACTTGGCTAAAGATTATATTAAAGCGTGTATCAAATTAAAAGAAGTGTGTCAGTGATACGCAATTAAAAACATCGTTAAAGATTAATAATAAAATTAGACTTAATCTTAATAAATATTGACTTGGTCTTTTCTGCGATTTTGCTTGTTACATAAATATATTAAATATTTTCATATACTAATTTTTGAGATTATTATTTTTATACTTATTATTTATAACAAATACTAAATAGCATTGTTTATAACGTTTTGTTACTAATATAAATGTATAAATGTTTGTCTTGTAACTAATATAAATACGATAATAGTCAGACGAATTGTTTGCTAAAAGTCATCTTTCTTATTGCACATGTTGTAAATTGACAACTTTAAACTTTACACTGGTTAAAATTAAAACATTTTAAACCTATAAAAATGACAATTATGGATATGAAGTTTCGACAAAGAGATTTTTATCAATATAGATTTAATAAAATAAAAATTACATGGTGAAAATCGGAGGTACACATTTAAGTTTCAATTATTTGTATTGATGTACAAAAGATTTATTGCAGATTTTAAAGATATATGCTTGTGATTCAAAGCACGTTTGGACACTTGAAATTGTAAGACTGTTTACAATGCTATATGGATGTTGCTTAAAAAAACAAACAAAATTTATTAGTATGTAAAGTACCAGTACTGAAAATGTGTTTTTTTATGTGTCGTTAAAAATAGAATAATTCTAAGGGTACCGATTGTAATAAAATTATGTTACTTTTCAAGCTATATGTATCCAAATGTATGTAGGTGATGTGTAGGTTTTTTAAAATTATTATGTAGGGATTAGGGCAATCATACGTTTCTTGTTATTCTTTCGTATTACCATTTGCGACGGACCTGCTACAGAAATGTGCTGGACTATTAAAATCGGAAATACATGTTCAAAGGTTAGAATCATCACTTACCGCATAAGGTATTCAGTATGTACATTTAAAACAGCATAGCGCTTTATACAAAATAATAGCAACTAAACATTTTAGCAAAAATGACCTGCAATCTGAAACATCTAACTTCAAACCTGTCTTTCCGAAAGTGAGCTAACATATCCGAATTAGATTCATCCATTATTTAAAAAGGCAATGGCTCTAGTCGAAATGTGTACTCTAGTCTTTGATCTCGCTTGTTTGATATAGCTCTAAGTGGCTTTTGTGCAATCAAGTCTAATGTAAAAGTAGAATAGAATCCAAGAGCTGTCGAGCGATATTACAATGCACAAAGAATGCCCAGCACAAAGAGATTAGCCGTCAGTTAGTGGACAAAGGCAATGTCAATATTGGTTTGTATGGACGTAAACAACCCGGCTCCCGAGAACCGTCCACACCATGATGCTTTTCTTTACACAATCTTGCCTATTCACTCGGCTTTGCCTACGCATCTTTTGTAACTTCTACGTTTTGTAAGCCCTATGTGCTCCGTGCCTACGCAGGTTCTCATCCATCTAACAATTATTAAGATTTTATGGACGTTCCTAATCTTTTTTATTTATCGCAATGTTTGTTTAAGCTTAAGATGTCTGCTGTTCATCCCACAAATTTTAAAGTTAAAATTAAGTGATAACAATTTAAGGTTATTAGCATATAGGACATCTATAGTTTATTGTAGGCCATCGAAGAAAATAGTATTTATTCATGTTTTAAGTTCAATATGAAAAGGATTTGGCAAAATAGTATCTCAAGAGGCGTCTTAAATTAGTCCAGTATTGCCAACACAACTGTTACTGACTTCAGGTAGAACCACAATGCACTTAGAATACGGTTAATACTGTCCATGGACAGTAATACCGCTTGCCACTTAAACAGGTTAATTAAATTGAATTTCTAATAGCTTAACTGTTTTAGCGCTAGTCAAAGTTCATCCTATAAAGATTAAGATTAGATTGCTCTACATAAACATCTCTCCTCGTGAGAATTCGATAGAACTATGAGGTGATTTTTTCACAATCGAATCTTATTACTCTAACTACTTTAGGTCAAAATTATCACGTAAGTTTATGCTATTAAGCTATTAAGAAAATGGGGATAACTTGAATTGAGAATATGCTCCGTTCAGTGTATTACATTCTAATAGACAATTAGTTTAAATGTGCTCGAAATTGCAACATTTCTATTACCGAATGGATTAACATATCTATTTCTCATGTCATTAATATCTTTTCTGTTATCTACTTCTCGTTTACTTATGAATGGCATACGTAGGTTAAGAAAGATGAATCATTCGATTATGTAAATACTTTAGATTATATGTAAATAAATATGTGAATTTGAATTATTGCATCAGATAAAAATATTAAATACTATTTATGAAAAGCATTTGTTTAACTGCTTCTGTTCGTAAGTAGCTACGTGAGGGAGGAATTTTAAAGCATAGTTGAAATTGCACATGCACGTTTGGTTTGGTTGATAATATTATTATGATTGATCATCACTTTCATTTCTATGCATTCCCATGATCATAATTACTTATAGTTTCTGGGAAAAATACAAACAATTAAATTTCGTAACTAAAGAGCTTATTTCATTATTATAATTACATTTGCCTACATCATATTTGCACAATAAACGTAAATAGGAATTCCGAAGCCAGCGTAACAACATTTATCAATCGTTATAAGCAAATAAAGCTCTTAAATCAATCTAAACTATATTTAGGCAACAAATAATGAGTTCAATGAAATAAGTGTGTTAAGTACCTACACCATTGAATAAAATAAATGTCCGTATTCAAGTACTAGGATTAATTCGCCGGATTTTCTATAGTCGTTTCGCTTTAAATATAAAACTCGTTTATTGTAGAGCATACTTTGGTATAACTTACCTACAAAAGCAGAATTATGTGTGATTCAAGATCTCATTCCGTATGATAAAAGTAATCAAGTTGTGTTCCGTAGTTCAAATGTAGATATATATGTACATTTAAATTATTATTAAAACATTTCCGAACTATTGTTCGAATTTAACATGCTTTCATCAGACACAATCTGAGGGTCAGAAAACATTTGCTTTAGGTGTACTTTTTAATTACAATTTACAGTGAAATTTTGGAGTCTTATAAGATCAGAACACATGGGTACCTACATTTTTGTTAGCGAATATTTCATGCTCCTCGTGTTAGAGGATTACCGTTGCATATTCAGGATATTTACCTTTTTTTACTGTTATTGTCAGAAGAAGAGTTAAAAATACCGTCGTCTTCTACCTGAATGATGATCCTGTAAAAATAAATCTATTTCTTCCGAGAGAAGATACATGTTAGAAGTTAATAAAGACATTTTTATGGATCGAATCCCGCAAATAAGCTTCTTAAATGTCAGTTACTTTAAAATTACAGACAGACACTTATTTTTTCTTATTAGTAATGATACAAACATTGCAGTAACAGTATTATACTCGGTCGAGGCGTGAAAGCAAAACATACACCGTTTGTTTCTAAACATTGTGTGCAAATCTTCTCCGATAAAACCAAATAGGTACTTACGCACAATACAATGCAAGAAGCCATTGTTTATTTATGTTTATTGCTTAAATTGTTTATCGTTCATCTTTTCCCACATACTTGTTTTTGTGCGTTTTATAGGGCACACACATCACACGTACATGTCAATGAAATTGTTCTTTCTGTATGTAATTTTTAGATAATGGTTGTTAAAGTTTTATGCTATACGAAATACAAACTTGATGTAGCAGTAGGTAGGTATACTTCCTTTTCGCGATAAAGTATGGGCAGTTCATGACTCACAAAAGTACAAAGAAGAAAGAAAAGAGGATAAGTATGTGTAGATCATACTTATCCTCACTTGGCTAGTGTCAGGAATAAACCTATAACAATTTTAGAAAAGATTGGCCGTGCCGTGTCGTGCAGTGGAACACTACTGGGACCTATAAGGACCATTTTTATTCATGATGAAATGATATTAAACAAATCGACCAATATTAACTCTTTATATAATATCATAGGTCAAGTCTCAGGTTATTCTACTTGGTAAAACAAGGTAGAGCTGATATCAGCTTGCAAAAGCTCATGTGTCATAGCCATAATATTGATAATAATATCATTTAATACTGTTATGCGCAATTCAAATCAATATCAAAACATATACAACAGAACAATATCAAAATAGATGGACATAAAAACAAAATTTTTTGCTACGTACAATTGTTGATAACTTTTGTATAGCCTATATAGATAGATGGAAGCATCTTACAATATTCAAAAATCAAATTCAAAGATAACTGAATATTGTAAAACGTTGTATCCATTTATTGGATTTAAATTAGGTTCAGTTTAGGTACGTAGTTATCTTCGTGTAGATTTGAACGTATCTTAACAAATAGGTGCTAAAATCCATATTCTGACTTTTTTGGCACCAAAACCATCCATTCCTATTTAATACATTCCTAACAGTTTAGCGCTACTGTATTGTTTGAAAGATGTAACATTTTATATTTATTGGTTTACATAGAGAAGGATACTTAAATACTTAAGCTTTAGTGGCAGTCGTAGTTGTAAGTAAACAAATGTCATAGTTCATATAGTAGTATTTATTAAATATTTTATGCCGTTATCGCATTACGAGATGCGTACAAATCCACGGTCATTTTACGCAATCACGAGGAACCGATAGGTCGGACTACACGACTACACGATGTTATAAATGTAATGCCAAGAAAACAGTTAATTAATTGATAAGATTTATGGGAGCGAGAGGTCTCTCGATAAGATTCACCTCATATTAAATTAATTGAATCGAATCAGTGCGAGCACTTTGCTTGCTCGTGGTGTTTTTCTATAACATTATCTTAATATCTACTTCCGAGTGAAATCTTATTTTTATTACCTGATAACTTCAGTTGAACGCAATTCTGTCTTTTATCTCAATCAGTAGGTATACTTATATTTTTTTCATACGCAATATAGGATTTAGCAGTAAATTTATTATATACTTGTCTGTTGTCCATTTGGCATACTCACTTATTAAACATTTTTTCCTATACTTGCGCACAAAGATACTTTCAGTAATGTAAGTGGTTACTCTTTATTCCTAAAATATGAATGGTTTTACAAAATCAAAAACCACAGCGCTGATGCACTCGAGATGAAGCTCGTTATCAATAAAATTGTCAACAGCCAACGTCCTCACTTATCCCACCTCACGTTAATTAATATCCTTGTGGACTAAATATAATTAATATTCAATTAAGCCGCGCTTGCACTAAGACACATGTGTGCCAACTTACACGACAGTCGGGAATAATTTTGTCTCTACAGCGCAGTAGTCTGTATACTATCGCACTGCCGTATAAAAATAAGCGAGTGCTTCTACTGTTATTATATTTAATTTTAATGTGTTCATAGATATAATAAATACTTTTATCCACATCTAAAGATACAGGGCTCCGGA
>DWNY01000466.1:0-16238 GCA_018250635.1 Telegonus apastus | reverse complement strand
GATGAAGCGAGAAAGAAACTTCAAAGAATATATCTTTTCAAAAAGTTTCATGTTACAATTTTAGCTTACAGTCCGTGGGCGGGAGGATCCACTTACTTGCATCATCTAGTGTACAGCAAGCTTGTTTGTCCCATTAGTGTACTACTACTGGTCACGGGTTTCTTCCCAGAGTAAGAGGCATTTAGACCATAGTCCACCGCGCTGGCCAAGTGCGAATTTGAGTTCAGACCTTTCAGATGTTTTCTTTCACCGTTAAATCAAGTGATAATTAATTTCTAATACGCAACTTCGAAAAGTCAGAGATGCGTGCCTGGGATTTTAATCTCGGACCCCTCGACTGAGAGGCCGAGTTTCAACCATTAGGCCATCACTGCTCCTCAGCTAGTGCGTTTGTTACTTCATAATAATAAAAAGGACAAACTAATGCATGAAATTGTAACTTATTGGTTTTTAAAGTTAATTCCAGTAATGACTGGAGAATATATTTTTGTGGTTTGCTTTGTGTTGACAGTTACAATACCGCAGAATTCGATTTGTACTTTTGTACTATTCGTGGCTTGTGGCTTGCGCCGTGTGTACGACTGTTGCTCATTAAATCAGGAATGTTTATGAGGATATCCATGGCATTTGCACTCCAGCCATAATATTACACCGTATGTTATTTTATTATCAATTTTTGAATCTATTTGTTTAGTTGCATTGAGAAAAGTATACTCGTACAGTGTTAATTATAATCTCGTCACCGTTAACCCCTTATTGTCCCACTGATGGGCACGGGTCTCCTCTCGGGGTGAGAGGGTTTTTAGGCCATAGTCCACCACGCTGGCCAAGTGCGAATTGGTAGACTTCGCATACCTTCAAGAACTTTTTTTTAAGAATTCTCAGGTGTGCAGGTTTCCTCAAGGTGTTTTTCTTCACCGTTAAAGCGTGACAATTCATTTCTAATACGCATATAACTTCGAAAACTCAGAGATGCGTGCCTGGGATTTAAACCTCGGATCCCCCGATTAAAAGGCCGAGATTTAATCATTAGGCTACCACTGTTTTAATTTCAGTTCCGTGCGCTTCCGTGACTATAGGTATGTGAATATGATAAGAGTCTTATTTCTCATAAGAGTGATAGTAATGTGATAAAAATAAATATATCAAGTTGTTATGTAAGGATTTCACATAGTAACTAGGAAAATGAAAAGGAAAACTTGAAAAAACTCTATCACTAAAGTTGTAATTTGATTCATCCAAATAACATAATTCGTTGAACCCAATAATACCTACATCTTGTATTGACTATTTTCAGACCCAAATAACCAATACATTGCTTTCCCGCGTGATCTCATTACATCCAGCTGTTACTTTACCTTGTCCCTTATACAAATATAAAATGTGTTCCATAACGATCCACGTGGCGGAGCGGTCACCATACCGCTCCGACACGTGGGTTACGGGTTCGATTCCCGGCCAGATAATCAGATATCTGAACATCGGAGATTACATTTCAATTTTAGGTCTGGGTGTTTGTGTATTCGGCTCTGTGTGTATCTGGGGCACCTACGATACAGAAAAAATCCTTATTAACCTTATATGGGGGTATGTGCGTAGAAAGCGTTAGAGTGGCACCATTTTACTTTTTGGTAGTCGATTTACAAATTATTACATGTTCATAGGAACATAATAGCTGGTGCAAAGACCTTCAAATACCTTTCTGTAGTACACCCACAACGAACTAGAGAAAATGGCGTCTTCGGTGCCAATATATTGCTTTCTCGCGTGTCGTTACAAGCAGCTGTTACCAGCCTACTTGTTTTTGCTGCCTATATTTCGCCCGACAATACAAATCCCTACTATATCATCGACGTTACTGTTTCTCGGTACGTTACTTTTTAACTATCAAAGCCTCGTTACTCTGACATGTGAAAAATGGGTAGCGTTAAGCTCTGACATAGTTTAACTGTAATAAATGTTGC
Source organism: Telegonus apastus (assembly GCA_018250635.1). NCBI lineage: Eukaryota > Metazoa > Arthropoda > Insecta > Lepidoptera > Hesperiidae > Telegonus > Telegonus apastus. Next base: position 14,274 of record DWNY01000466.1, on the reverse strand, counting down.
ATTTTTTTAGGAAATACCAAATGAGTATGTTTACTAAACTTAAAGGTGTGTCAACTGTCATCCACGGATTTCTCTTACTAACTTAAATTAGAATTGAAGTCATACCTTGGGATAGTCACTAAAACCTCCCAGCCTTTGAGGACTGACTCAGAATGCTCCATGTTCCCTCACTCACGACACAACCCAGAAGTCAGCGCTTGAAAGTGGGGTGATTTCAAGAACCGTAATGTATAACAATATTATCTTACGATCTTATTTTATTTAACAATGAAAGAAAATAATACAACATAATACCAAGCGTCCTTTGTGTTAAAAAAGGATCATATACCAACTAGAGTAAAGTGGAAAGGTAAGTTAATATTAAAGTACTCGAGTGCTAGGATTTTCAGGCAAGGAATTGTAGAAAATCTGTGAAGTAGCCCAAGGTCCATTCCATTCGCGGGAATGTGTTTGAGAAAGGAGCGTTTATTTCAATCTTGGAGCCTGTATCGTCGTTGCTTCAATAGGCGAATCTTGGAAAAATTCCAACCTCTTTTGTTTGAAATGAGACACGAATTGAGTTTTTGTTAAATTCAGCACTATACTTCGAGAATTACGCAGTTTGGTCTCGTTTTAAGCTGTAGGCGCAATCGTTTTAATACGGTTAAATTGCTACATAATTTTGTATAATTAGCTATAGTAGACCCGTCAAAAGTGGTTTACATTTATTAATTTAATTGCAAAATTACTTACTTACCTTATTACTTTTTAATATAACTCATTATATTTGTCCCTTCCTAACCTTATTTCCTGTAAAGTAGTTAAGTGAGACAAATGTTGATGGCGTAAAACAGTTTCTGATATCGTGTTTTAAGAAGATAAAACCTAAACCTATGAAGTGATGCCAAAACATTAAGAAACAAGAAAATGGGCAGCTGCAGTGCTGATCTCATTTTAGTAATATGTAGTAATATTATAAAGGTAATGTTTGTGAGGATGGATGGATAGAATGATGGATGTTTGTTACTCTTTCACGCAAAGGTGCTGATTGAATTTCGATGACATTTGGCACACAGATAATATATGATCTGGATTAAGACATAGTATACACTTTACTATTTTTTTTTGTATTTTTATTGCCAATTTTGTACTAGTGTAAAGTTGTATTTGGTATGTGCTGTAAGTGATCACGAATATATATATTTTTTTTTCTTTCTTTCTTTCTTACGATGGTAAACCTGAGCCAAGCGGGCGTAGCCGCGAAAAACGTCTAGTGTAAAATAATATCTATTATAGAATATCGTCATAATATGTCGTATGTAGCGCAGGGTAAAATATTTGAAGGTAACAACTTTAAGAAATCAGTATTACGCGTCCAAATCATAATAAATTGAATGGAGGTCGAGGATAAAGGAGATTGACAGGGGTCTTTAGCACAGCTTCGGGCTATGAACATCAGCTTGTACTGGATAGGCCAGTTTATGGAGTGAATCGACGCGTTATAATTTTTGGGGCGATCATGATTGCTCGATCTCTGCTCTCTTTTGTCTGTCAATCGGTCTATTCGAGTACAGGCCTTAGAGGTCCAATATATCCCGTAATACGCATTTCACCAAAGTTCTCTTGAGTTTACTATATCCAAACTGGGTTATTTATGTACAAAAGGGTTACTAATACTTAACGTAAAGCTTTTATATTTCCAAGGATGTCTTTACAAGTTAACTCAAAACTGTTGTATATTATCTAAGTTATACATGCATACCACTAAGTTTGGTTGATGGCTACTAATATACTACTAGGCTGCTGATTGCTGTGACTTAAAATTTTATTTAATATTTACGGTGAATATAATTTAGATGGTTAGTGGTAGCCGGCTAACATATTTGATTAATAATATATTTTCTGAAATTATGTTTTAGAAAAAAACGATTTAATTGTAACTAAATAAAGGTCTTAATTCAATATGAATATAGATACTTGATGAATTGAAATTAACAGTAGCTAATTATTCTAGTCATCCAGTGGCATGTCGGTGTTATCTAGGAAACGAAAGAAGTTTCTTAGAAGCTCCAAAAAGTAAGGAAGTGTAGAGCAACTACCATCTGAATAGCAGGAGCTTATCACAACATTATTCAGAGGGCGCTGGTGTGAAGATTCCCCTCCTATGATGACACACGTATCGCGTCCCAGATCTCGTCTGGCGAGTGGCATTCCTACGGGCATAACGAATATTGTAAGGGAATGTGCAAACGCCGTCAAAGACATTCGGGATTATCATCTTCCTGCAAGGCAAATGTCATGCTTTATGTTTAGGCATCAAGTCATAGTTATGGAATTTCTTAGACTTGGAATGACAACGTACTATTAAGTAACTCTGCGAGGCAGTTACCGCGCCAGGTACAACATACAGACCTAACCTTTATCGATTGTGCCAGATATCTAAATAGTCTATAATCGACAAGGTTTACTATTTGTTGATCTCTTTGCCTTTTGACCTAAAATATCTTAGTTATACATAGTTGTAACTGAGATGCACATAGGTGTAACTGAGATGCAGGAGTGAACCTGTCCTGTATCAGGAATATTGAGAGTATTCTGGATTTAACAACTAAAGTAAGAGTAAGTCGACCTCAGGGATGACTACATTAATATCTAGATAATCAGATGTCCATGGGCGGCAGTGTCCACTTACCGTTAGATTGCATGTTTGTTTGCTACGTCATTATTGTGACGCTTAATAAATTGTAAAATTCAATTATATATTATTGCTTACTTCACTTAACCGTTCCCATAAATATAAAGATAACTTAGAACGTTATTGCCAGTATTTGGGTCGGTCGATTTTTCTTTCGCTACTCCTAAGTGAATATTTGCATGACGATAATGAACTCCTTGTACGCGGAATGGTCTATAAAAAGTAACCGAGTTCTTGTCTTAGACTGCTTTAATTAAAAACATTTTATCGCCTGCCTTTGATGCTTATATTGGATTCAAAAGTTAATTAAAATTTAGGTTAATTACGTAGTTTAGATTACGTTTTCGCTTTACCGTGGGGTTTGTTAATCTTATTTTGGAATTTGATTATGTTTTAGTTTATAGCTTTCTTATGGTATTTTGTATAGCATATTCTAATATTATATATACCTTGAATTCTAAACAAATGACATTAAAATGCTGATGCGTAAAAAATAAAATAAAATATGATTTACTTTTACTGTGTTATATATTTTTTTGTTACGGAATTCGCAGCCCACTTGATGGTAAGTGGCCACTGCTTCCCATGCACATCTGCATTGCTACCCTTGTCGAAAAAGTTGGAACGCCTCGAATAAGTATATTTCCCTTACCACCCTTCAAACCAGAACGCAGTAGCGCCTAACATTACATTAAAGCAGAAAAAGATGTGGCGGTGGTGCTGCTGAAGTCAAATCACAAAGGGTTAACCTAATTTAATCGGCTTAGAAGTAAATGGTTTAGTTAGGGTTTATACTATTTGTATAAAAATATTAAACATATTTGACAATCAAAATATTTAATTTCCTTCCACAAAGCGGCCTTTATTGGATGCTATAGTGCTAGAACCTAATGTTTGGAGTAGTTGCTATGAAATATTTCGTGTAAAAGTTTTTAGAGTATAAGTTTTATGTGTCTAACTAAAAAGGCATGTAGTTTCTCTCTTATTATGTTTTAAGAACTTAATATTATTCATAATTTTATGGTTCCGTGCCTAAAGGGTAAAAACGGAACCCTATTATAAAACTTCCGCTGTCTGTCAGTCTGTTCATTTGACACAAAATCTTTTGGCTATAATATGCGCCGAGCTTAACAAGTAGAAACTTTATAGTTTCAACATGCATGTACTCATACTTTTACAGCTGTTATGATAAAAAAAATATTGAAAATACAAAATATTTACCATTTGATGGTACGGAACCCTCCTATGTGAGTTCGACTCGTACTTGGCCAATTATTTAAATTACTTGTAGGTAATTATACTTTTCTCGCAACATTGTAACAAAATACAAATTGTCTACCAAGTACATGTAAGATGGATAAATTGCATGTAATCTGTAAGGTTATATATTAACTGTCAATTATTAATATAGTTACTAGTTCAGTAAACGAATATTGTTTCTTTAAACATCTTTTGTGAACATTTAAAATAATTATGATAATCAATTTTCTTGATTGTTGGCTCTCTTGGCGGGAATGTTGACTTATAGATATTGAGTTTGCTAGATGCCATGAACTTAAAATGTAAATTTAAAGGTAGAATCAATGCATTGCAGGTAGTACCACTGTCACACATATTCCTAGCATAAACCAGTGCGGGCGTTTTTATCTTAGTTTTCAAGGAAGCGGGTACGCATTTAATTGACTTCACTCTATTATTAACTTTCTTGACTCTAGAATCTTTGTTTTATATAACTGATGTCTATGAACGGCATGCTCATTTGCCGCTTCTATAAAAAAATCGATATAAAAGTCTGATCCACGGCATACACTAGAAAATTCTGTTCAGGATACTTATAACACGCAAAGAACATTGATACTACAGTTAGTTTCAAAAATTTGATTGATAAAAGTAAGTACCTACTCTGGGCTGGCGCGTTCATAAGGTTGTTTTTTAATTAAATCTTTTAATTTTTTGATTCTTTCTGGGTAACTTCTTATTGGTTAGGGAAATATATTTTTTGAAAATGGAACTGTGTAGTAAGTTAATTTTTATAAAAATCGATCTTGTGTATCTTTGATATTCCTTATAGTTTCAAATTTTTCCATACACGTTAATTTTAAAAATTCACGCAGTAGATACTTCCGCAAAAATGATTCAAAGTTACATAAAACAAAATTTCAACTTCAGAATTACAGTTTAAATAAAGCAGAACAATGTATCTCTATAATATCATAAACTTCAGCTCATAAACTATAACAATTCGCATATCCGGAAAAGCGATACAAGTGCTGTATCCAGGACAAATTTCGCCACGCAGTAAGCCACAAGCGAAAGCTTATTAATCATTGCTCGCACACTGGCACCGCGTGCGCAATATATTACATACGAATAGTGTGACTAAATGTGTGTGATTTTTTTGGGACAATCTTATTTTTTGAAGGCCGTTTCTTCCCATTTTTTACTATCTGTGTACAAGTACTAGGAAAAAGTCTGAGATATAGAAATCTATTAGTCTGAGATATAGAGACATAAATTGAAAACTGTTTCTACTAGCGATCAAAATTATGTTTAAATTTTAGAGAATTAATTATTCAATTTTTGGATTATTTGTTAAAATTTAGAGATAGTATTGCAAAAAACTTAACTATTCGGTTTCAATGCAAATAGTGCTTTCATAAAATTACTAGAATATGGCTTTTCCAAATATGTAGTGACATATAAAATCGTTAATTTATTGATAAAATACTATAGGTTTCATAGTTTATAGGCTTGGTAATAGGTACTATCCGTGCTAATATTACCTTGTTAGACAATTATTTCTCCGTAAAGAGATAACATGCAGTATTTACCTACAACCATTTATTTATGTTTCCTTAGGTCATCATTAACTTATGTAGCTATTTTACGAATAAATTTTATATATCTGTCCGTAATTTTTCCTCATAGGCCTGGTAATACTACTCGTGATAGTAAGGAGCTGAACAGTTGGCGTTAATGGCCGCTCTTACCCCAGGGAAATGCGCTTTGATAATGTGAACAGTAATTTTATGTTGCAACAATGGCGACGGATCATTCAAACGAGATAGTTGCATTTATTAAATAAATTAAGTACCATTTTATAACCCGTCAAGTTAAGGCTTGTGAATATTAAGCCAAATAAACGAAAATTTGCATTTTGAATTATTTTATTTAAATTATCTGTTTTATTGGTTGTACTTTCGAAATTTCTTCTAATTTATTACTTATTGAGATAGGTTCGTTAAAGTTTTTAACATTAAGTGATGTAAGTGTCGTCAACCCATTATTGTCCCACTGCTGGGCACGGGTCCCTCTCGGAGTGAGAGGGCTTTTAGGCCATAGTCCACCGCGCTGGACAAGTGCGAATTGGTAGATTTCACACACTTTTGAGAACTTTTTTTTTATATAAAGTACCTACTCTCAGGTGTGCAGGTTTCCTCACGATGTTTTCCTTCACCGCTAAAGAGAGTGATAATTAAATTCTAATAAGCATAGCAACTTTTTAACAATCAATTAATTTTACTACTGATTGGAAATAAGATAGCAATAACAACTACGTTATACCGAAAAAAAAACACATTTTTAAATTATTAGCAACTATGTTTACTATTAGTTTTTAAAACATTCAATTCCTTTGTAATACTAATCGGGAGCCCTCGTGCAACTGAACAGCATGATACTGTCTTATCTATAATTGTACGGTAGTATCATCAGATAAGGGTAGAAATGCATGTAATGGGTTTTTGTTATTGACGACACATGCATGTTATGTTTGTTCGCGCTAGATTATCTGCCGCATAATAATAAGCTGTTTGTTTGAATTTGAGAATTAAATGGATATTGCATTGTGCTGCTTTTGTTTTATCTGAGTTGTTTGATTTTATGTTCGTTTTGTGTTTGGAATAATAATTAGTTAGTAAATTAATTTGTTGATTAAATTTTTCGCTTTTGGAATAGTTATGTATGGTAGAGATTTTTGTGATAGGATTATAAAAATGTTGGTCTTATCATGATATATTGTATAATTGTTGTAATACAATACATATACAAATAGAGGTCACTTTAACTTCAATCAACTTTACATACTAATTAATCTTAAAATAATATCAATTAGATACTATGACTTGTTTCAAGTTTTATCATTTACTTTTAAAACTTTTCAAAACTTCAATCTATATTGTTTATTCTTAACAAAACTGGGAACCAGTAATTCCCTTAAAATATTGAATTCGAACCACGTACCGTGTACCTATATAATTTTTATTGTAGACATATTCTGCTAGTAAATAACAGTAAAGTTAGGTTAACAACAAATTCACATATACAAAATATAATCAAATTACTAAACAACCAAATAAATCAACTAAGTAGCAAACTTTTTGGAAAGAAACATAAGATGAGTCAACGGTACATTGATCTCAGAATTGACTCATATTTTAATAAAAGAAGGTAACTCATCTAAAGTTTTATTATCATCTTTCTACTGAAGTTCTTCGTAAGGGTAGCTAAGAGTGTAAATTTTACCGTTACAGGCACTTGATCCCACCAAACTTTCGTAGATAAGCTTTGAGAACAAGTTTTTAGTTTCAGAAGCGTTCTGTCTTACATCTCATGTTATCTACCCCAGGTTGAGTGACTTGTTTCATTCTAAGCGAGAAACAAGTGAATATTTTCAAAAGATGACGGCTACTATGTTTATGTGATTATGCACTACATACATTGCCTTATTATAGTATTTCGTGTATATTGTAATGAACGAGAACGCGGTCAGCATTTAAGCGACTGCCGCCCATACATGCGTAATAAACCCCAAATTAGATCAGTCTTTACCTGAGATTACTACATCCTTCAAAGCAGAAATAAATGACGCTTAATATGCTATGTTAGGCAGAAATACCTTTGACGGTGGAGCCACCGGTATCGAACCACAAAGCTTCATTTTGGATCAGGTAGTCCATGTAAAACTAGACATTATAAAATCTTTTATAGTTTAACTAATGCCAATAGAAAAACTTATAAGCTCCCTTAAAAAGTAACTAATGTGAAGTACTGAACCCGATAAATCACTGAGCATTAGACGTATCGTGTGATGTGAGGGTAAAGGGTCCTTAAGCTGGCATATTTATCAGATGCAGTCGAAAAATCCTTAAGTAATATTCCAGTCGTTAATTTGGAAGAAAGTAGATCTTAAGTAGATAACTAACTGGAATTTATATAAAGAAAATTTATATTGTTATTTTTCACGGCAAAGTCTATACAAATTTAGATTTAATATTTAATAGATTTTTACAATTACCAATTAATATCGAGAATGTACACGATGATTAGATAACACTTTTTTTTGGAAGTCGGCTAAAATATGTATACTACAACATCTGAAAACATATTCAAGATACATTGCGTTGTTAACCGCTGAGAAATAAATCATTAGTAAAATTACTCGTAATATCTTTTTTATATAAAAATCTCCGTATCTATATTACTAGTATTCAAGGTCTAGAAACTTTCTAGTCTCAAAGCAAATAAATCCTACGAACAAAGGCTGTTAGATAAGAGCTTTTATATCCATCAGAGTATTACGAATACAGCACAAAAGAACAGTATTGTCTTATACACATTTCTTGAGGGAATACACTTAATCCACTTACCCATCCACGGTCATTTGGCGAATAATAAAATCTTTAAAGGATCCACGCCTACGGCCTCACAACACAAAAGCACTATTCATTTGTTACCTCACGGAAAATATGTTTGTGTTTCCCGCTTCATATTTTTCCCCTGAGTTGAGATTGCTGCTTTTTCCGCAACATAATGTATAAACAGGCCTTCTAGGTAAACCGAAAAAACTGGCGACAATCTTTTGAGTAATAACACACGAAACCCATTATGGAAATATGAGGTTATTTCTGATAGAGAAACAGGATGTTTTCTGATAATATATCATGTTTTTGTAACGGGCACGCAATCATCATACTAATGGCATAGCATATACCATGGATATGTTCCAACATATTTATAATAGAGATGTAAATTGAGCATTATTATGGACTCAATAGCTAATTTTAGCTAGCGCCTACCGTCACGGACACCTGTAATCATTCTCAGATTCGATTGTTGTCTAAATAAACGTCGTAACTCTAGGGCTATACATCTATGGTATCATTGAATTAAGTATATCATCCTTACGATGCCCATTAAATCAGAAGACAGCTGTTCTTCAAGTGGTTATTAGTATCTAAGTAGAAACAGGTGTGGTGGTGGTGAATTCAATGTAGCCCAGAAAACCTGCATGAAGACAATCATACAGAAGTTATTACATTTACAGATATGCAAAGCTTGCTATGCGAGTAGGTATATCCTTACACTAGAATTCTAAGCACGCACACAAATGTGTGTGTTGTCTAAGGAAGTTAAGTATCTATGTGGCCTAGAATCAATTACGATTTTTAAATATTAAAAGTACCTTCACTTCTTTTATTTTACTTATGAATACGGTACCAACGTCATTCAAACTTTCCAAACACGTGTTTACGCGGTAGTGTATGACCAGCTTTGTCCCCAAAGTTGGATTCGGATCCTTGATTTTAACAGTCAAACAGTGGCGATGTTTGCGCAAACAAAATATGCAAAGTAGGTGCGGGTGCGAGCGATACGGGCCTTGCTAATTATGTGAGAGCACGCCGTTGTGTCCGACCACCCTTGTCCTACATTCGGAAGCTAATAAAATGCAAAAAAAATGTGCTGAATTATCATTTATAATTAGCTCTCGCTGCGAGGCTTCAAAAATTTGCATTATGTTACATTTTTTGTATATTCGGGGGTAATCTGTATCTTATCTTTGTATACAGTATCATTCGAGAATGTTTAGCTATTTTTGTGATATACCTACCTATCCTCATTAAAGAATATGAAGAAAGACTTACTGTATGTTTATTTTTGTATTAGTGGATAGTTACAATGTAATATAAGTATACAATTTCAGTATTGCGCGACAAGAAGCAGACATAACGCTTACAAAACTATGTATGTAACTTACTTGTATGTAAGCCACAGTAATATATCCGTGCGTATCCTTGTCGAAGGAGTCTTTAGAATTGTTCTCTAGATAAGATATCCTAATTATATAGCAGCAGAGTAGAGCTTCCGTGTTCTGTTTTGAAGGGTGTGTTTGAAGATTAAATTTTACGAGCCGTTCATCATACCAGGAAAAACAATGCTGTGATTAATTTCAAGTATGTCTTACTTTTGTTCTGTGTGAAATTAGTTACAGATGTTTATAACTTCTTAAGATCGTGTGAGCTATTTGCCCACTGATATCTTTGTTAAGAAAAATGTATTTATTTCTTACAAATGTTACAAAGTATGATCATAATTTATATTTACACATTGTATAATACACCACAAAATATAAAAGCCAATAAAACCGATAAGATTGAACACGAATTAACGAATCATACAAAAATTAACGAAGCATACGAAAAAAATTAAGTTCGGACAAAAATGTTTACTCAAAAATACGATAAATAATTAAGGTAAGCGTGGTTTTTCATTATTTTTTGCATTTACATACTTATATAATTAAAAAGGGAACGTTTTACTTGCTACTGTAGGCAGTTCATACGAAATTACGGCCTTTAATATGTTACAACGTTAAATTTCGAGCGCATCAGCTGCCGTTTAATCGGTACTTAGCTATGACACAGTAATGCTTGGATAATTTGCATCATAATTTTATTGCTTATAAACACACCTTCGTACCTTTCTTTCCAGTATAAGTTCGAAAATACAAGTGAGATTTGATCGTTAACTACTTTGTTTAATTATAAAATACTGTGGTTAATACTGCCGTTCGACCGCGGCGGAATTGCAGGTATTTCTGGCGTATAATAGTGGAATTAAGTACATACATATGTATAATGTACTGCGTTGTGATTTTGAAGATATGATTATGCAGAGATGACTTTTAAATATAGTCCTGAGATATAATTAAGAAAAAGGTATTTATCTGAAGTTAAAAGACCTGTCCAAAATTATTCAGCCAAGTTTCTTTCTTTTAATGAAGTCTTTGATATCATAATATAACGACGCACATGTTATTGATTATTAAAGCCGTTTATATTTACTTACTAGTTGTTGCCTAAGGCTTCGTACGTGTAAACTATAATACAAATACTCGTACACAACCCCTGTTTAACCTCTTTAAGGATAAAAAATCCCTTCTTACTGGGTATCTACATCATAAAATAGGGTCACAATACATATAGTATAAATTTCATGGTTCAACCATTAATAGTTTGAGCTCTACGATGTTTAATAAGAAGTAAGTATCGTTTTAAATGTATTTAAAAAATATGTATAGAATTTACTAGTTAGCGTATATAAAGATAATACTTCGACAATAATGAAGATTATGATACTTGTTTAATCGTAATGTCGTACGCATTATAGCAAGAATATCAAAAATGGTTTTATATAATTTCATAGTACAAGAAACTAGATATCTTTTAGACTAGTCCCAAATGACTCAACATTTGCGGTTGTCACCGGCTAAGATAATAAAGGTATTGTAGTTCCACGACATCACGACAGCTTGTCCTAGTGTACAATAACTAACTAAATTAACAAAGGATCAGTTGTAAGGCGCCCCTATACAAGGTGCCTTGCTACTACGATAATGTTGATTTATTTGTAACCAACTCTAGTTAGTGTCAAGTTGTTCAGCCAAAATTAACGTTGAAATTTGAAAATTATTTGTGTGTTGTTTACTGAAATATGTTGATTTATAATTAACTCGCTGATACCCGGTTTCACCTGCATTAAGGAAGTAAAAATGCGTACATTAATATCTGCCTAACAGCAAGTGACATTAACGCCCGCGACGGTGTTCGCATGTGCGTGGAGCGCGCGCTAATGCTTTTTTTTTTAAACTAAAGTGGCCTAGTTACGCTTTAGAACTTCAGCTATCTCCTACTGAGAGTCCCATCAAAATATGACCAGCAGTTTAAAAGGTTACCTCAGACAAACAGACTCAAATGCATTTAGTGAAAAGCTGTTATTTTAACATAACAATGAGACACTTCAATTTTATTTATTTGTATACATCAAGTTTTAAGTTTTAGCTCAACTTTTCACATACCTAATACAGCAATAACGCATGTGTACCTGTACGTTACATATCTATATACATATTTGTAAAGCGTTTAAATACGTAGATAGTAATCAAGTACAGATATGCGTTGCTCATAAAACACTGTAGAGAAGTAAAAGTGCATGAATGTTTTTGTTTTATCAGACCTTTCAACCCGAAACCTTTCAATACAGAACAATGTAAATTGCCGTTTGAGGCATATACTGGTATAAAGGTGTTGGTCTAACTTGGTCTGTTTGACCGGGCGCGAACCTATAATCTTCAGCTTGTATTAAGTGATGATTAAGACATCAAACATTTTCGTTGTAGATAATGGCAAATACTCGTAGCTCTATTGTAACTTTATATGCGATGTGGGAAAGTGAAGCTCGTATAAACTCTGAGCCATTCTTATTTCCATCCGTTTTCTCAACTGTGACAGTTGATCCTAAGATGATATAAGCAAATATTTTTTCCATGATCACAACAGGGTGTTTTAATTTTTAACTAAAACAGCTGTTCAAACCCAAACACCGCCCAGGTTTGTTATCTGCCAGTGACTCACAACTTAACACCTCAAGTGTTGTTCAACCGGATACCATGATTTATAGTTAGTAAGGCGATATTCTAAACGAGGTTTATCTCCCCTAAGTGCGATGTATATAACACCAAGATGTTAGAGATCTTGAGTTATCAATAAATCACAAATGCGTATCGGATTTCAAAGTGTGTCGCCCCTAGTTTAGTTTTTTGTAGGGGCCAAAACTAAGGGTAAGAAAAGGAATTTTAATCTGGAAGGCTCATTTTTAATCACGTCTCGTGTTAGGGACTTGTTGTAGTTAGCTGCGTTGAGATTCGATTTAGGGAGGATGAGACGAAACGGTACGTATAATAAAACGGTATAACTATGTGCTTGCACAACCCACTTTCTTGTGTCTCATAGCAATTCTTGAGCTGAAGCTGTGGTAAAGTTGATTATAATGTATAATATCATAAAAGATGCTGTATCAAGTGTCATATCAAGGTTTTGCGTTACTTTTAAAATGAGAAGAGGTTAAGCCATGCAGAATAACTGCAAATTGGCAAAGATCATATTTTGAGAAGTTTAGATAAAATTTTAAATACGCGTTTTTCCAGATTATTTCTTCACCGTTTTATTAATATTGGCTATATTTTCGTATTATCTGTTTATGTAAAACGTCTATGGAACTTTAATCCTGAACCTTAAAATTTTAAAGATTTTGTTTTATATCATTAGACTACATTGGCCCTTTTATGCTAGTAGTGTATTAAGGCAAAATTATTATCCCATAGTTCATATATATTTTATGACATCATCTTAAAATCAGCCACATTACTTATTTTTTTCTCTGAATATATTTGCATTTTTTAGTATTGTAGTTTAAACTGGGTTCTTAATACGATTTACCTTATTTGGTAACTTTTCATTTAATTCGAATGACTTGAATTTTCAATTTCGCATTGTAAAAACATTGACTATAAAAATATACTTAATTTTAGACATAATTTACCAACCTACTTATTTCAAATTTGCGAGATCTTATTGGTAAAGCTGCAGAATTGTTTAGCCTGTAGCTTATTCGTTCTCGGTTGTACAACTCGTTTAAGCAAGTGGAACGCCATAGGCTCGCGTAATCCCTGTACTTCGGTGTTATTAAAAACCAAAAGCTATAGGCGAGCACGTTTTATATGAAACTGGGGTTAGAGTCGGCAATGAAAAAAGAGCATAGAGAATTTCAATAGCGACAGAACACGGTGTGTTTGCGAATGGGATTAATTTTTTTTCCGAAGATTTTTTGAACTATTATGATTGGATTCTAGAGTGATGTTGGTTTAGAGAATTTTTCTAAAAGGAATTTGCTGTCTTCAAGAGTACCGATCAGAGAGTAATGTTGTATGAATTACATACGATACTTACTTACTTATGCGTATTTTTGGTCCACTTGTGAAATTTACCAGCTATAAAGCGATATATTGAAAACGGCAATAATAAATAATTTACAGCGTTGTTGAACGGATTGTTTTTAATGAGTTTATTCTATTGAAACATATTTTCGTAACCGTAAAATTGAATTATTACAAATATTTGTAAAACTATATTGTAAAAGAGTTAAAATATTTGTTGAATTATACGTTCATGTTTTATTTAGCAAACACATAGTTCAAGACATATTTATAGAGGCCGGTATAGTTAGCGTAAACAATTTAAGGCTGCATCCAGACGGCGCTTACGTGTTCGAGGGAACATTGTTGAGGAATTAGACTGTGGGTGAAGATTGATAAACGATAGTGAGCCGTGGGCGGTGGGGGGTTAACTCTGACAGACCTCACAGTATGGGTAAAGTTTTCAATGTGTAAGCAAAAATAATTTTGAAAGAAATTATATAAAAAAATTATATAAAAAATCGAACGAAATACTAAAATTTTAAAAGAAAAAACAAAATTTTGGTGG
>DWNY01000465.1:0-16238 GCA_018250635.1 Telegonus apastus | reverse complement strand
GGATGAATGCCGATGGATTGAACCGCCTGGAGGACTGAAACGTGCTTAGGAATGCCAACAAATGTACAGGGGAGGCAGTAGCTGTTTTATTTGAATTAAAAATATGTAATCCGTGTTGTTGTGTGTATGTAGTGTATTTTTTCACGTTTTGTTAAAACTATAATAAGTATGTAGTATGTGAGGAAGGAATATATATTTCATTATATAAGTTATTATTATGAAGGCAGTTTCATATTCAAAACCACAAACATAAAATAGCAACATAATTTAGCTTCATTTTCATGTTTTCACTAATGAAATCATTTTCACATTTGGATTGCTCTCTCCATTTAATGCGGGATATATCTCGTAATTCGGTACACACAACAATTTGTAGTCATGGAAGATTTATTTTACATAGGTACATACAATTGGTGTATTTTGAAATATTATTCCGTCGTCGTCAATAAATTACCTTTCTTGTTTAAATCAATGTTTTAGGAACCTTAGAAATTTTGTTTTGGGGGAAACGTTCCAAAAGTATGCTTCGCCGTGGTATCGACACCGGGTTCTGCGGGATCACTGCATCACTAAAACTCTTCCGATGACCATCCTAATCGCTGCGAAGAGGACTACACATACCGCCGTCCGTCGCGGGGTCGCTGTATGGACTGTATGGTCACTGGGGATATGAGGCCCAAGCTCCTCCCTTACGTATCTAAATCAAAGTAGTTAGGGATATTCGTCACACGGCAAAATTTGTGAAATAGAAAGCATCAAACCTCCTACCTCTTCCCCAAAATCTAAAAGACAGCAGGAACCAGTATGATTTTAGCATACTGGTTCGAGTTGAAATGGTTTGATCATACTGGTTCATCCATGGTTGGCAACAAGCCCTTATGAGCAAATCGACAACATGCACGTTTGCTACTATAATCTTACAAACAAAAACCTTTCTTGTAGTTTATTGCTACATTGTGTAATATTACAAAATAAGTGTAAACAGTGCATTTCAGTCATAACGCGCGCGTTAATTTGTGGATAATTAAGTCATTGAACTACTTTTTACTCGGCAGATTTTGAAGACTAAAATTTTAGTCAAACAATTCTTCGACAGGGATATTTCATTTCTTTCAACATATATAGGTCATTTTCCTGTTTAAATGTTGATTATTTTCTAAAAATATTTGTATCTTCTATCCACATTTTATAGAGACGACAAGTATGATACTACTTAAGGTTTATTAAATATATTTGCTACAAGAAGTTTATTTACCGAAACATAAAAATTATAAAACTTTGAATAATTAGTATTCATATTTTTGCTTAAAATCGTGATTCCGATGTTATGCTAATAATAATTAAAAGCATAATTTGTCAATAATGCTCGGAAGGTAATTTAGAAACTCAATGCAACTACGTTTATGTACCTATTACCTCTACCTGTAAAACATGTTTTCATAGTTATCAGAGTATGTCGTAATAATTACTGACGACAGAAAAACTGCCGCCGCCGCCATTTCCATCCGCATTGCTAGTAACCACATCGTCATTTTCTATTGGCTGATTGTTACCAAACAACCCAAGCATTCATTTATCATCCACGTTTTTCAACTAACAATAAATTAATTTGTCGGGAAACTGTCGTATATTGACTGCAAGTGATCATTCATTTAATTCACTTGCTTCGTAAGTGCGCGTAATTTCGATATAATTTGTTCAAAATAAGTATAAACGAAAAGCCGAACAATAAGCAGACTGCACCATCGTTGTTACGTCGCCAGATGGCGTCCGGCGTGGCGCGCTTCAATAGGTGCACCAAAATCTATGAACTACGTTGAACACTTGCTTCGATTTGTTAACCTGACGTAACAGCGAATGGGAAACGGCTGAAATTTGTGTAACGTCGTGTGCTACGTAACTTTAGGCCTATTGAAATTGTACACAATTCATTTTTCCGAAGCAATCTACTTGCACAGTTGACCGAGGTGGCCACGACGGGGCGTTAGCGACGGCACCAACTACCGTGAACAAACATTGAACAAGCACGCACTGCGCTCCGACAACTTGCCGCAACATTCTTAGCGTAAAAGTTAACGTGGATGGTTTACTCTATGTAATTTGCGATGTTCGAGTTGATATTTATAAGTTTTCCCGATGAAAAACCAAGTGCGAACGATTCATTTGATGTTTTGAGTTTCGACTGTTTCTTAAACAATGTGCTCTACTAACGTTTCGACAGCGGTTTCCGCTAAGTCAGTGGAGTTTAGGAAATTCCTGCAAGGCGCAATCATTAGTGAGTATGAAATATTCTTACATAATTTCACTTTTTGTTTTATTTACATAGTTTTAATTTTAAGTCCACAATTAATTGTTATTAACATTCGTTATTTGAAAAATATATATATCTCAAATGAAACAGCCACGTTTAGAATCATTTTTAAATTACATTAAATCGGTTACGGCAACCGTTAATTTATTTTATTTCCTAGCGTTGATAGTTCAAAAAGTTAATAAAAAACTGAAGCGGATTTCAGTTCGTCCTTGAAATAAGTTGTATTGAGATTTTGAACAAACTTGCTTCAGGTGAATGAACGATAATTGCCGAAGTTCTACCGGTTTAATACTTATTAAATTTAAAAACCAATTATATTCGATTTTGCATACCTACTATGAACATAATAGGAAATAGTTATTTTGATTGTAAAGAGGAAAAAACATCATTAACATATTACTGTCCATCTCTTTAGCACCGATTTACTTTCAAATTGGGAAGGCCATAGTCAACCAAGGTGCCCAAGTGTAGGTCGATGGACATCATACAAACCTTTTAGATATAATTTCCATGTTTTCCTCGCAATGTTTTTCTTCTCCGTCAGAAGAAGTGCCAATTACCATTACTAAAAAGATACCTCGGATACAAATCTTGGACGCAAAAGTGAGAGGCTGGTATTCATATGTATTCATTACTCTACCGCCAAAAGAAATATTATTTAATTGCATATATGAAGCTCATAAACAACATATTATACAAAACAAATAAATCGCAAAATACCTAATCGCAAATCAATTAACAGGTATAACTATGTAGATTTGAGTATGAAAACTGAAAGTATCACAAGCATGATTTATTGCAATATTTAATTTGAAGGTTTACAGACAATTGTTTACAAATGAAACAACGTACAAATTCACTGGCAGTTTGTTTTTCTTCCCACCATTCAATTTATTCTTCGTTGCTGTTTTAAATTTACGGCGTTATGTGTAACATGCAATGTTTTGTCAACAACATTTGGAAATTAATTAAGAAATCGACATGGGAGTCTGAATACCTACAACACTGTTCAATTAAAAATGCTATTAATACAAAAAACCCATTTGGTAACAACTGTTGGTAATTATACTCTTTATGTACGTACAGTCGCTCATTCTGCATGAAAAATAATTAGGTAGGTACTTTATAATATTGAAACGACTCCAAGGATATTTGTTACCTACCCAATGCCACTTGAGATATAAACTAGCTCTACAGCAAAAAGATCACCTTCAATGATTTAGGTATTTACTCCATTTTGTTTGCTTATATTTTATTTCTTATTGTTAAAAATTATTATTAAAAATGAATATTGTTAAAAATTAATTGTCTATCGTCCCAAAATAACCGTTTTAACCTTTTGCTCAATTATGATATTTTTGATTGATTTTTTTTCTATCTGTACCTAGGTGCAGGATAATCTTAAATATATGTCTTATCGAGCTACCACGAAGAGTGTAACAAACATATAATGACATAATTATATTTACATTTACACACTAATACAATAGTATAATTACACTTTAGAAACATAGCTTCGATACGTTTAAGCTTTCACTATATAGTCCTTGTGTCGTTATTACCATTGGCAGACTTGAAGATCAATACTTATACTACGAATACAAATACACCGACTCAAGACATAAATCTAATTTCATCACTTAAATGACTGTTTGGCCGGGAACCGAATCCGAAACCATATTTACGAGGTGATCGCAGCGCAACGCGTTGAGCGCAAAACTACAATATTTACCTAGACTTTTCTAAAACTCATCATTCATAAATTTTTAGGGCTGTTAAAATTACGTTATTTTAATTATCTAGTGTGTACATTAAGTTTGCACTTTAATGGTCCTAGATACCTTCTTATGTGCAAAGAAGGAAATTTTATTTATCATCTAAATTATTACAATCGTAAAAAGTAATTATTCACAGAACGCTAGCCATCATGTAACGCTGTTCAATGTGTCTATCTTCTTTTTTTAATATATGAAAATAATCAAACATTTGGTCAGTGACGGATTTACACATTTGCCACGAGTGCCGTCAATATTTTTCTGGTATCTGAAATTAGTCGACGTGAAAACAATTGACATGATAACTTTACCGCCCCTAAAATTTAAAATTTGCCACCCTAGGTTTCAACTCAACCTATTAATAAATCAACATCTGAATTCGGCACTTACTTTAATTAACTCATGTAACTGATATATTAATTTTCAATAGGAAAGTTCTTAAAGTCTTATAATGTTCTTTTTGGTTTTTAGTTGGTTTGTCTTAATAAATAACTACCTTTTTACTGTTTTTCATTCAAGATACTAAACGTAGTAACTAAAATTAATGTAGTATATGGTTCTCAAATAGACCGACCTAATACCTACGTCTCTACCGTAATAAAATATCATTCTTGGCGAAATAAGCAATTGTATCTACTCAGTTAAGGTAACAAGATTGTGCGTTCTCGCAATAAGTATTACAGTAAGAAGCAGTTTCTTGTATTCTTGTGCAATTGTTTTGTATAGTCAGCTACTTTGATTATTTTTTGCTCTATTGTTAGAACGATAGAGTTCACAGGAATTCATCGATTTATTTTAGGTCACTGACTGCGTCGAGTGTTGCAATTAGGTATTTGTTTAACTAAACCTGAACCACAGTTAATACGGCGCGACCGTAACTGGTTAAATCAAGCAAATTCTATTTTATTTCGCGCGAAGTATTTTCATAAAGAATATTGTTAGATATGTTTGTGTGTGTTTTATAAAAATACGTGGAGGAACTGAAGTGCAACTTAAATAAGGTACTTACATAAGTAAATTTCAATGTTCTTTTTACAAGTACTTAAATATAACTGTGATGTTGTAACCTTCCACGTAAATAACTTTTTGTCTTTAATTTCTGTGTTAGGTTCATGGTTATTAAATATATAAACACCTTCTTCACCGTTTTATGTAGTTGTGCCTTCTGTGACACCCCGGCGATATCGGTGGTAATGTGATCAAAATTATTTATATTTTTTGAGGAATGTTTGATAACTTACCCTAAACACCTGGCGGTGGCGTGGTGGAACAATCTAGTACATTGATTTCTAAAGTGGGCCGTATTGAACCATAGGAATGGACAAGAGATTCGAGGGGGTCTATGATGGTGTGACCTAATAATGGGGGTTTACAAGTCATAAGTGGGGTCCACGAAAATGTATCCGGTACCTATTTATTTTATTTTTTATACAACACGAGAAAATATACTTTTTTTTTATTTCTACAGATTTTGAAGGTGATTATAAGAAAAAAAAGTTTGAGAACCTCTGATCTAATACGTTGCCGATAAGTTTCCATGAGAAATAGCCATGTAAAACAGAACGTAGCATAGAAATCACCAGTATAGTCGTCAGAGACTTTGGTTAGAGGTAGCAATGCATCTGTAGCCGACCTCAGGTAGGCTTTCTTATCGGGGTTGACTAGACATCAATAGGCGGCGATGATCACATTAGGTGGACAGCATGCTCGTTTGCTACTTCAATATTAAAAAAAAAACAACACTTCAAAATATATACCTCGTATAAGTAGGTATATACTTCGCCGTAAAGTATATACTTCGTAGTATACAAATATTTAAATTTCGTTTCTTATTTTAAAACTGTAATTATGTTATATTGCCATAGGTTATTTACTTTAGTATATACCTCCTTCGCACGCTAGTCTTAGAAACAGCTGAACCAATCCCGATAATACTTTCACTAGAAAACTTTTATACTTTTAATATCTGTGGGGCATAGAGTAGTATAAAAGACGCTACTCTGTGCCTCACAAATAGTACTGAAGTTTAAGTGTTGTGTAGGCTACATTAAAGCTTGTCATAAATGTAAAAAAATGGAACATTGTTAAAATGAAAGAGTACGAGGGAAGGGCTGGCGGAAACACACAGACATGTATCTAAAAGCAACTCAATATATCTCTAGCATATTAGTATTTATCTATGTTAATCAACATGATAATATACTTGCCTACTTTTAATTACAAAAAGCACGGTGCGTTACATATCTTGGTCGCAATACATAATTTACGTTTTTCCCTTAAATTGTTTTACAGCTATTAATCGACTTTATCTTACTTCATCTGATTGACTGGATTGACAAGTACCTAATATATTTTTTCTACATTTTAAAGCAAAATTAATGATGTTTGGCAACAATATTAAAAATGTTATATTATAATTAAAGATTTTAAATTACTAAGACACTGATATATAGGAACAGATTACTAAATAAACATAAACCATAAACTACGATGAATAAAAACTGTATTACGTTATCTGTGGTACGATGTTTTGTTTTGCTATGATATTTTCGCACCAGCTGTTTGATTTTTCCAGCACACTACGTGAATGAGAAAAACTAAAGAAAATGAACAGAAATTGTGGTAGAAAAATAGCGGAATTTCACGATGAGCACTGCTGCGCGGGAAATGTCATCGGTAATTTCCGTCGCTCGTCTTCACTGCGCTTGCGCGGTGAAAAAATGGTGCAACGATCGCCTTTAGCTACTAGAAAATTAATTCCAATAATCACGGAAAATACTACTCAAAAGTCACGAAGCGATGGCTCTCGTCTACCGGAGCCTAGCCATCGCCCGCGGAGCCACGTAAGTAACATCTATTCTACCTTGCACAAATCGATTGCATTATTGCCTCGGTTGTCCCTAATTCAAGCCGAGCGTTTAATTAAAATGAACTGTAGTAGGTATATAAACGGCGTATATGTGAGTGTGTAAACCTAGTTCTTTGTATTCTATTTTTAAACCCAGCTACTTTTTTCGATTTACAGAAAAGTCCATTCAATCTTGGATTGCAGCCAGTATTGTTGTTAGTTTTATGTTTTTGTAGTCACAATATGGTATGATATTAATGTTGTGTTATTTTTTCAGTCATTCAATTCAAACAGTCAAATCAAGCCTAAAAAATCCTGCTTGAAAACCCCAGATAGTCCCTACATGGATAGAAAGTTGAGTATGACAGACTCTGCACATACTCCGCCTGGTTCCCCTGAGGATCTACCAGACGATGAATCTCTCCACAGTTATGGCAGTGCAGCTACAGCGGCTTCCATTGAAGCTGGCTATGCGCCATTCAATGGCACAACATTTAGTGGAAGGTCCATGCGATATGTCCTGCACTGTTCATCCCATGCCGGCCTCTCAGGAGATGAGTACCTCACGCCAACACAACGTGCCCAAAAGCAGATTCGCCGCCTCAAAGCTCTTCTTAGCCAGGCTAAGAAAGATCTGGAAAAGAAGGATAGTGAGATCTTCCATCTCACAAAGGAAGTTGTGGAACTGCGGCTCTATAAAGCATCAATATTTTCTCCCGATGAGAAGTCCAACTCTAGTGAGATTGTGACAATACGAGAAAACAATGAAGAGGCATCTATAGATGAGGAGAGCATGAAGTGCAAAGAAGCATGTAGACCATATGATGTCACAGATAGCCCACTTTTCAAAGACACACCAACGCGTAGCCGAAATGAAATGCAAGGTTCCTTTACTGACTCTGGACATTTTGATGATCTCACAAATTCATCTTTACACTCCAAAGAATCGGTGCTATTGCTAACTCACGACGCCTCTTGCATGACTGAAGTAGGAGACAGTGACATGGAACGTCGTAACTTAATTGCATATTATGAGAAGAAAATAGAAGATGTCATGAGAGCTCATGTCGGCGAGACACAAGAAATGAAGAAATCACACAACGATAAAGTGGAAGCTTTGTTACAAAAGTTAGCAGATGTAAATACTCGTTATTGTGAGCTCCTACCAAACTACGAACAGGCAAAGGAACGGATCCATATGTTGGAGAAACAGTTAGAGGAAGCAAGCAAACAGTTACAGGATGAGGAAGGCAGACACCGTGCCATGTACCTACAGATGTACAACAAGGGAGTGGAGGCTGCCAGATTCGAATTTGGCAAGGTATCTTGTATTAAATTTTATTTTTGATAAAGTCTAAACAACTTTTTTAAAAACTTTGCATGGGTTATTTACAATTTATGACAGTTTAAGATCGTACATTATGCTCACTTTAAAATATCTTAATGCAAATGATTAATGAAAATGTACATTTATCCCAATTATGCCTTATTAAAATTTCCTACAGCAGTTTTAGTAATACAAAAGTACATTATTGTTGAATACTGTACCTCCATAATTCTTAAATATTCTCAATACACATCATTTATTAATATTTTGTAAGTTTGACCCATTTTTAAAATTGTTAAAAATTACGGCAAAAATACATAACTTAGGCAGATGCTGCCTATGTAAATGTAATTGGTGTCATAAAAATGTTTTTATTGGTAACTAGCAGAATAATTAGATCATAATTATATATTAAAAAATTGTTCTATTAAGTAACTTATATCATAACCTAAAACATAAATATTTTATTATATGTGTTACAAATTACAATTCTTTACTTGATTTTATTATAGTTTCTACATTTTTGTGTTTGAACTCTAATTTTAATACTTACAGGAAGGTGAAGTTGACCCAGACAAAAGCCAGCTAAGTCGAGTGTCAGTTGAAGAATTACTTGAACAGCTGCAAATCACACAAACTGAGCTCGAGAATGTCAGGGTATGACCTCCATTTCATTTTGAGCTTATATTCTAACCATTCTATCCCTTGGCTAACAGTAAAAAGGCATTCCACAACTTTGTAGACTGCTACAAAGAAAATTTCATGTAATTCTCCTGTATGAATGCTAACCTTCCTATTTGAGATCTTTGTTTGAAAGATGTGGCATTGTTTGATATAGACAAGATCCGTACTAAATGAAATAACAAGGACATTATACTCATTACTTGAGTAGAATGAGCGTGTAGTTGCTATTAACAGAATCGGCTTTAACATGTAGTGCATTGCAGGATACGGCATTCACAGCGGACCGAACAGCAAAATCACAAGTACTTCTAAGTGCAAAGGAGGCTGTTTCTTTATGGGTCCTAGGAGCTCGAAAGGTTGGAATCTTATCCCCAACAGGCAGCATTACTTACATGAAATATTTGTTTATAATTTCTATTCTTACACGTTGCTTAAATGCACAGGTTATGCTATGTAGAAACTTTGGTGTAATTAGCTGTTTTATGTAACGTAATGTTCTTACAAATTTCTTTATGTAACATCATAATCATTGACATATTGCATGCATGTTTTATATTATTGTTGTAAGGTAGATATGTTGAGGTAATATTGGTAGTGTGTGACCATATGAAACAAGTAGGGCCTTTTTACAAGTTTTTATTTAACTTGCCTTATTCATTTGTTAGACAATTAGTCCCCACTGGTTACTCTGAAATTTCCCATAAACATTTGGTTCAGATGATAAAGCATGATCATTCGTGACCTCTTTATAAATCTAACATGGTGAACCAATTATCTTTATTACCTACTTATATATAATAAAATAAGGAATGACGAGTTCTCGCCGTTGTTACGAACTTTTGAAGTAATGCATCTGTACTATGAGCGCTAGCCTTTTCCGGCACGGTTTATATAACTTGACAATTTTTAAAACTGAATAATGTGGAGTTTTAAAACTATTACAATTAGTTTGGTAGTTTTCATGATTATCTATCTTGTCATGTTTTAAATCCTTCATTACATAAAGGACTTTACAATGTCATGTATTTTAATTATCATTTACCCAAAAAACATCATAGACCTAAGTTAAATATCTTTACGCCAATGTTCCAGAGGTCGTTTATAAGATTTCAGTTTATTAACCCATCACAAAAATTTTATAAACACAAGCAATATAAATTATGTGCTATGAATAAATATCGAAATGAACCATGCAATATGTCTCATACTCTCGACAGTTATTGGGAATGACCTATTGGTTATATAGGTACTCACTGTATAAACGATGATCAATAAGTTATTCACAAGTTTAAATAAGAACAATCTCCGCATGTAATATATGTTATACTTAGCTCTAATATTGCTTATGCATGATAATCTAAACTGTAGATTAAAATAATTGTAACTACTTTTTATTTGCATGTTGGGCTTGTAACTAATTCCTGAAATTTAGCAGCTATATTTACTATCTTCAAAGTCAGATACGGACTTGGTGGCATAACAGCAGTGTTAAATGCTACTGTTTTGGGTGGAAGAGTATGATTAGGCAGACATAGTGATACAAGATATTTCTTATTTATCTGTGGCCAACATTAGATAAGACTAATATGAGGTATGGGTGACAGTGGCCACCGACTATCAGGTGGACTGCATGCTCGTTTGTTCCTTATAATGAAAAAAGTTATTATCTTCTGTAAGCATGACTTACAGTACAGTTGAGAAGTATGACTAATTTCTTTAAATAGTATAATTAGTGTAGTAAAAATAAGCTAAACGAAGCAATTAAATAGAAAAATCACCAGGTGTTGTCATTGTTGGCATGTTTAATTAATCTTTCGTAACACGTTAAAGGAACGTATTTGAAAGTAACCAAAGTTAGACAATGTATATTTTTGAAGTATTCTTACAATTTAAATATTAATTAAACACGGTAGAAATATTCAGTGCCATTCACTCAGTCATTATGTTATGCAGTGGCATAATAAGTATCCAACTATTTCAGTATTAAAAATATTAATTTAACCAGTTTCCGTCTATAAAATTTCAGTCGAGTGATGTAGTACGCTCCAAGCCTTTCCCTGTTTTGGGAAGACACCCTTGCCCAGCAGTGGGACATGAAAAATAATGTCTAATCTCTGGAAAAACTCGTCAATATCTTTAAGAAATTGTTTATAGTATAGTTTAATAAGTTACTTTATTTAAGCATATTTACCTAACATAACATATTTAATGTATAATGTCTACAGTATAGACATTTTGTATCTATTTATACTAACCTGTGCCAGGGAAAATTTTCAGCTTTGCATGAATTCATTTGAAACAGCCTCTTTTGGTTTTGGGTAACTCGCAAACGTTATTTAGTAAATAATGATTATTGGTATGCATTTATGTACTTTGTGTAAATTAAAGGTTTGTATACATCACTTATTACGTAAGTATTTGAAATTGTGAAAGAAATTTCAACATCATTTGTTTTTACATCGTATTTCTTATGAATTCTTCTTTTAATAGCTTCTGTTAAATACGTAAAAGAAGGATTCGTAAGAAATACTATGATGAAATGTCTTCTTACTATGTAATTATATATTTTGTAATTTTATTTTTGGAAGGTAAACAGGTCATAACAAATTAGTTTTACCTAACTCTACAATTATAACTTTTCTAGCTTTCAATAGTACCCTCACATTATGCCACCTATAGGCTAGGTATGTACCTTTATTATTTAAGCCATTCTACCATAGTGTTGCACACACATTTTTTTCATTTTATATAAATACTATGCAGGTATCAGAATCCTTCGTTGCGTAGTTGCAATAATACCGCCAGACATTTAATTTTTCACAGTATCATTGCAATGATGGCAATGTGTATCTAACCTTAAAAAGCTGATGAAGGGATGGATTTATAGCATACTTTTGTCTGAAGTCAGTAACAGATATTAAAATTATGCAGTCATCACATAAGTCGCTGTACTTAGTACATAAATATGATGATGAAAATGGATACATGATATTTTAAGTTTATAGATTATAAAATCATTTTTTTACTAAAAATAAATATATCTACTTCCGTTAACAACGAAATTTAATATTTACTCAAAGTGTAGTAAATCGATGGACCATATATGACTTTTGTTTGAAATTTCTAATTCTTTTTTCAGGCGATGTACCGTCGCATTGTCGAATCGCAGAAGGGTACCAAGTCCAATGTGGACCCTGAGGTAACCCTGCAGTTCTTGAAGTCGGCGATCTACTATTTCCTAACCGATCCCGAAAACCATCAAGGACATTTAAACGCGATCGAAAACATCCTAGGCTTCACGGAAGCGGAGAAGAAAAATATACGCAAAGCCAGAACGCCCTAAGACTGCTGTGAATGTGTGATATGTTCTAAATACAATGTTGCTACTTAGTTAATAATTGTTGCATGACATAAGAAACTAGTTAGTATAGATTTTAAATGGGGTGCACATTATTTTACCTACATTATGTATATTACTTATGTTATTTCAACAAATCATTATCATATTATGTACACAATCATTATTTTGTTCACGAAGGTGGTTGTTGTCTCTACGGATTTTAGTATCTTTTGGCTCAGGGTTTTTGAATCGAATTTATTTTATAGACGCTATGAATTTTTGTGATTTTGTGTAGTTCGTAAGCGCCAAAGAATCATTCCTTTATTTACTTAATTTGTGCAATTTTGACTTAAGATTTTAATGTAAGTGTACAGTGAAACTGCTACGTTGGTAGCTGTGACTATAATTTTAAGTGTTATATATATTTTTTTATTTCGTTACGATTCCTATTTTGCTATATTTTTTCTTGTTTTGCATGGATTATAGTTTACGTAGAATTACATGGTAAAAGTATTATTGTGGGTAGGTATAGAAAATATAATTTTCTTTTTATTTTTTACATTCAATAATTTTGGAGATAAATTTTGTGCGACTTAATAATTATTTAGTAGAATCATGTTGTAAGGGCTATCGTTTCCTGCCGTCCGCATACGCATCCAAGATTTATCTTCATTCGTTATTGGCGTCCACATATCTTGCCAGTTTTAAAGCTACATCTGTGATTAGTGTCTTCACATAATAGTGTTGCATAATAATATAATAATCATGCTATTACTGTTATACATAATTATGTCGTAGAGAAATATATCAGTCAACCTATATTTGTAATCTCTTCAAAATGTTACAGACCAGATTCATTTGACAGTAAATGAAACATATCTTATATGCATTCAAAAGCAATATTGACAAAACCGTTACATTGGTAGTAATGCAAGTCTAACCCGTGTCCTAATATAGTTTGAATAACATATTTAGTTGATCACGAATGGTTGTAATTATTGCATTTTATTGTCTACCATTGTAATTTAATTTATAGTTTTACTTTGAAAGCAGCAATTTAAATAACTAATTAATTGGTTTCTTGATTACTTTTAAAGTTGAAAAGACTATGTACGCCTTAGATTGCCAATATAAACATTTAAGATGATGTACTTAAATCACTATACATGGCAGCACTCTGGCATAAAATAGCTAAAACGATTATAGGTATATAATATTAACTAGATTAAAAGACAAATAGCATAATAAAGATTGTAATTTTGCAAAGTTTTGATTTTGCATCTATAGATTTTATGGAGGGAATAAATTAACCGATTCATTGCCACCTTCATTTTCCGTAACATCATACCATCATCAGCCAATGGATGGGACATTGGTTGATGGCTCGCCACGTGCGTCATGGTCCTGCCCATAGACCTAGAATTTTTTCGGTCCTGCCTAAATGTATGACGCACCTGGTCCGCTATTGGTCTCTTATGCTTTAGTGTATTTTGACTTTATCTCGCGTTATTCTCATAAATTGGGTTTTATTAATTCTTTGCAATGAATCGGTTAATGGTTAATTACCATCTAATTGTAATACAAAGTTAAGGTGCACGCAAATTTGTACCTTTTTTAGTTGTGATAGGTGATAATTTTGTTTGCGTTTTTATTTATTTACTGTTAGTGCTCAACAGGATCTCATATGATCAAGCATAATTTATTGTTATTTTTTATCAATCTGCTTGTCCCACATTAAACAGTGAATGAATAACGAATGTGTTTAATTTTACTCCCGAGCAACGCCTGTTCTACGCACGGAACTCAAGTCCTACTTTATCATGGATACCTTCTAGACTCGCGTAGACTAGAGCGATGTAGGATGACAATACTCATCATAAATATATTACGGATCAAATACACTTAAAATAGTTTTTAGGTCATTACAAAGAAAGAATATTTATTCAAAATTAAAAATGTATTTTTTGCATTAATTAAAGTAGCACAATTATAAAAAATAAAGTTTAAAGCTAATAACAGACTTGTCTTACAATATAAAGTAATCTAAGTATATATCATTAATAACAAGGTGTTTGCATGTAAAACGTTAATATCGTGAATAACTATAGAATTAGTTAATCAATAAACATTACGATGTAGATGCTTTTCAATTTTTTATATCATTTAGAGCATAATTTTAAGTACCCGCAAGTCATAAATTATAAAAGTTGTAAACCGCGTAACTTTAAGCGGTTCGTGTTAATGAAGTGTATTAATATCAAGAAATTATTCGATACAGAATGTGTAGCCTCAAACATCGCAATAAAATAGGTAACAGAATCTTGTTAATAAAGTTTATTTTTAAATTTCGCCACCATCCTTCAATTACTCAACAAATCTTTTGCTAAATATGCATTACACGTAACCCTACAATAAATTACAAAGCGAAAATAATATTACTGGGACTTAAGGACTTTCTCACACATTTTAGGATCACATTTAAGTAATATTTCATTAATAAATCTTACAAAAATTTCTTTGACATTAGCACTTTTTAAAAATAACACTAGATATAAACTAATATGAACACTCACTATTAATAACTATCTGAAATGCTGTATCTGTCAAAGACACAGTAGCTAAAGTTAATCAGATTGATATTGTGCATTATCCATTCATAACGATGGTCTAAAAATATACTATTGTCAGATGTTTGAGCAATAAAAAAGCACCACCCAATAAATAGCTGAAAAAATTATCAGTAACAATACATTACTGTCTTAATAAAATTGTATAAAACATACAATACTATCTTGTATATTTGATATGGCACAGATTCTATTACTTTAGGAATATTATCACAAAATATGTAATAAATTGCGTGTACTTTATTAACTACCAGTCAATACGTATCTAGCTTAAGACAACTATAAGATTATGTTTAAAAAAAGCTGCAATTTTGAAGACGAATAAGTCATAACCTAGGTGTCAAAATTTGTCATGGATATCTATTCATGTGGAGAATACAACATGAAATTAAAATAGAGATTCCTGTCAGTCTTAATTTTCCATTCGAATAATTACTTCTGTAAACCTTTAAAAAGTCGTGTGGACTATAGATATATAAACTAAATGGTAAATGCTAATGTTTTGTCACAGTCAGAAATCACTTTGGATTACAAAATATCTAATTTGAACTTTTATCCTTACATTCTAATGATTATACAGTAAAAATCAATTATCAAAGCATATAAAAGTATATGTACAACATCAAAAAATAGATGAGTGTCATCTTTCAGAATACTGAATGAGTTATAGACATTCCATTCTTGAAAACGAAATGATAATTTCATACAATAGTGTAAATTAATATTGCAACCAAATAGATTTAGAGAGCACATAGTACAATACAAAAGAAAATATTTGAGACGGAATATTTGAGAACATTGTTAAAAGTGTAAAAGATATGTCGTTTTAATTAAATGCGACTTATACACGAATTCGCACATCAATCGAAACTAAACTTGACTTCCTCGCGCGACGGGTCATTGTTAGCCGCGACGGCTTGAAGCCAATACCTACTAATTTGACTTTCGATAGAGGGCGTGCTTTCCTTACGTGCAGTGGCGCGGGCCTTTCTTTTTGCCTTCGTGTGTTTTGTGCGTCGTCTGCCAACTTTCGTTTTCATTTCAGCGATCTTGACGGACAGTTGGCTGTCGAGTGAATTTCGTCGCGATTCCACGGAGACGTGTCGTAGACTGATGCTGATTTGAGAGTCCTGCGAGTTGCGACGATCGGGCGTGGAGCTCAGCGAGTGGTGTGTATGGGCGGGCAGGACGAGCGCGTCGCGACGTCGCACGAAACGCGGTAGATTCGCCGCCCATGACGAGGACAGTTCGCCGCTATAAATATATTGTTATAATTAAGTATTACGACTATGATATAGAGAATATTCTTAATATGTATAGTTT
>DWNY01000464.1:0-16254 GCA_018250635.1 Telegonus apastus | reverse complement strand
AAAAATAATAATATATACCGTATGATCTTAGATTATGGACAGATTTTTCATAATACCTATTAAATTTTTATTTCTTTGAAAGGGATATACCTATACTTAGGGATGAATTCGGTATAGGTACATTGGAATGTATGTATATCTGTAAAAATAAATATTGTTAATTATTTTCCAACGATAAGCGTGTGACGAAGAACCGTTTCTGATTTTATTATGACTCATGTTTCGATACATTAAAATCACCTTCAAGTTTACAAATGTTGAATTAAACACTTTACAAATAAATCTATATTTAATTTTAATTAGGTTTGTGGTGGCCATTAAAACAGATAAGGACGTGAACACTGAGAGAGGGCATCTAAATTCATAATCTAAGACGCCCAGTCGGGAACGGAATCCGGATCCGAAATTTTCACTCAGAAAAAGTTAAATAAAAAACGTACCAGAAGAACACGATTATATACAATTCGATTAATTATCTTCAGATCAAGTGTCCGATACAAATACGTTCGATGATTGGATCGCATCACGTTGACTCGTATGCCAAGGTCAAATACCGGATTGGTTTTTGCAAATAGACCGTAACAAAAAAGAAACACAAACAAATTCCATTGCTTATAGTTCTGGGGCGCTTAATCACATTAAACATTTACGATACATGGATTAATAGAGAAAAGTATTTTTTTATGGAATGAAATACTTAAAGTAAAGAAAGATATCTTTTACAAACTATTAATTAACTAAAGATAAGTTTAAAATTTCTTGCAAAAGATATATTAAGTACCTTTAATTTCACTTACAATGTAGTTTTTCCTAGCATAATCCCAATTGTGATAATGTTTGCAAAGATCGCAACCAACAACAATTATCTTCGTTTAGAGTCATCATCAATGTTTACAAACATTTGGTTCTAATTGACATAACAAGATGAAGATTAGCGCAATCCAGATATTACCGCACTTACCGGTCAAGTCAGTGAACAGCCAGTAATTGCTATTAGTCGGTTAGTCAATCGTGGACTTATTGCGTCTGCGAATGTAATTGGCTGCAAATGAGACGAATTGGCATGCAAATTGAATGGTTAAAGACGTTACATTATTTTGACAAGAAGCTTAAATATGAGAAGTACTTACCTACAATACAAGTATTTCTAAGACATGTAGACAGTGTAACCAAAAATACTTCCAAGGTATGATATACACTTTCTTGAAATACATTGGTGTATGAGATCTGATGTGTAAAGCCATGCGCATGAGAATATTATTAATTTTGTCATGTGGAGTGCTCTAAGATTGAGCTTAAAGCTTCTCAATGCCTACATTTTCTCCAAGTTCTCAATCTGAAAAATCTGGGACTAGGTCGCCAAGCAGCTGGGCATTAATGAGTTTGTCTACAATGCTTGCTTGACTCATTTAAGGATACTATCCTCTATCCCCGCAACTGTTAATTAAGGTGGTAGAAACCTTTGTGGTTCGACTCCAGCGGCGGCACAACCACCACACCAATTTGTGCCTTATAACAGCAGTGTTCAGCGCTGCTGTGTTTTGAAGGGTGTGGTAAGGGAGACATACTTAATCGAGGCGTTTCAACTTAGTCCTCAGGGGTAGCAACACATCGGTGGCTGATGTCAGGTAGGGCTGTGTTCTAATCTGTTGAATACAGATGTCCGTGGGCGGCAGTGGCCATTTAAAATCAGGTGGGCTGCATGCTTGTTTGCTACTATCATAACATAAAAAAAATGCCTTATGAAAAAATATAATCTAGAAGAATCTTCTAGAAGAAGTATAGGTGCAAGTCTACAACACAACAAAAAATACGTCAACTACGTAACCTGTTCGAATGCAATCACATGTCAAGTATAAGTCAAGATATTGCGTTTAAAAATGCAATCTCTCTAGTAATATAATCTCCGTAATAGGATATGGGAGTTTCTGCTACTGGTTTCTACGTATACTTAATGACATATTATGTTGTGTGAATCATCTTACTGTACCTTTACCTACATTATACAGTGTTTATTATTATGATTTTGATAAAGACTACCTACGCGTAACTAAGGTCAACCGTACAGATATTTTTTGATTAAGTTTAAGCATAAATGATCTAAAACTACTGGCAAGAAACGAATATAGTTATTAGGACGTTAGCGATTTGTGAATAATGTAATGCATTGTAACCCGTTTCAGATGTTTTGAAATTGTTCACAAAATTTATTAATAGATACAACCAAACGCTATCTAATGTTAACAACTTTTACCGGCTGTACGTGAGGGATTTATGAAATTATTTGAACGGAAGATTTAAAAATGAGTCCATTGAAAGGTTCAACACATAAGACGACGGAAGCGATAATAACAGTTCTAGGTAAGGTAGAAAAGTCACAGGAATTTCAATAAATCCATATTCGTACGACATCAATAGTACGGAAGACATCGTTAATTCCATACAAATAAGCGAACACTTGTACACAAATCGATTAACGGAACACAATCTTTATTACGAGGCCATACAATTCACAATCGACATTTATAGAGCTATAAAATATGCAATAACTTAAGCAACGACCGCTTTCCCTGAACAGTCGATGTAGAGCTTTCCAGAACAACTAGGTGCGTTAGTACATAAAAGAATGACACAGGAACAGTTTTAAGAGATTTTAAACCTTTTTACAAAGGAGTTGTGAAAAATATCGAGTGAAGAGCAAAAACAATAGCTTTCACACACTCCCGGCTATGATGATGAAAAAATATTACGAGAGCGCGCAAAACGGTGTCTCCGCATATATACAGATACTCCGCGTGCCTAGATATAGGAGTTGGTATGCTCTGCAATAGCTTATTCCGTCTCGTTGCTAGCACAGAAAACATTTTTGAGTGCTTTTTATTCTAGTAAACTCTTTAAAACAATCGTTATTTTTATTTTCAGTTTACCACTTACGACATTTTTTGCTCGACCGTATTATGTATGAATTTATGTATGCGCAATTCCTTGGCATCCTCTACAACTCAAACGACATGAGGGAATTTAACTTAGCAATTATCAGTGGTTGGATTCGACTCAATTGCGGGAGCGATAGCAATACTAATCGCGTGTAGTACCTTATTCTCAAAATATTTAATTCGGTGTTTTTGCCTTAATTATCAGTGATATATTTATTTTTTACCAGTTAGTTTTTTGTTTTATAACAATTTATTTCATTTATATATTTTTAATAGTAGTGTAGATACGATATATTCTGTGATTTTACTAGTATTTCTATGTAATCCAACGTGTTTGTTGGCATTCGTTCGCCCCTCTTACTACAACATTAACATTATTGATCCATACAATGATATTCAAAACTACGATTCTATAAAACTATATAGGACATAGATACAGATACAATCGATCATTCAATTTTTTACCATATTTATCATTAACGCACTTCACGCAAATACAAGTGTTATCATACACACATATGAATACATTACTGATTAGTATGTAGTTACTTAGTTACTCTTGGATATTGAAACCGTCTTTAGTAGTATGATTTCAAAAACATTCAGTTAGTTGCAGTTTATATATCTAGTCGTTATTACTGAAGTTGTTTAATGTAATATCATAACAACATTCACTAACAATGGATCCAGACGTCACGATCTGATTCTCCTGATGTTCCAGTCGTCCTGGTCCCACTTCCATTTTATATATATCTAAATCTTCCGTCTCTTTTTTCAGTTCCCATATTTAATTGGTTTATTTGCATAATAAGGATCGATAAAAAATACTTTGGACATTAACTTTGTCTTCCTGTAGTGTAACTGCGTTTTCCTTAAAAAAAATTAAGACCTTGGTATAACAAATTCCTTTTTACTATCCACGTATTTGTGAGAATGAGATGTAATGGCAATCAGAGCACATCCCTCGAGACATCCCTTTATTAGGACCTTGAATACTTCTCTTGAAAAAGTCGCGCAGAAAGATGATCGTCTCATTTTATGCCTCATCTAATAAATACGTTATTTGCTAAATTTAAGGTGGATTAAATAAACATCCATATAAAATATTCAATGAAAATATGATAATGAAAGCTTAGGTAATAAGATTTCTAATTATTGTATTTTGTTTCTGTAATTACGTTGGGTTCGCGGATTTTGGAGTTTGTTTTAGAAGTCAATGGACTGGGAGAATAACCCAATTTCTACTTCTAAAGCTTCTTGTTGTTTTTGTTTTTCTTGTTTTTGACTGTTGGAATAGCTACTTAAGATCTTTATTTTGAATGTTGCGTAAATCTTTGCTTCGAAGTTGACAAGCCTGTTCAATAATTTGTTCTGCATATCTTATCTCATCTGCATATCAGAGTATATCTATTTGACGTGATACATTAATGAGGCGTGCCCCAGTAAGAAAGCTATCACGGCACACTCACCCCGTTTTGAACAGCCGTCCTTGTGGCGTCGATGTGGAACGAGGTCTTGAACTAGATTTGTCTTGGGTTCAAGGCCGTTGCTTTTGGTTTGAAAGAGTTTTTGGACGAAGAAAATTTCCGATGACGACATTCAGCTATGAAGATAATGGTTGAAAATATCGATAGATAGATATTTTCATTCACGCTTTTTAAAGTAGGATAGATTTTTACCTATCCATCCGCCATAAGTTTAGAAATAGGATTTATTACTTCATTTCAGGATGGAAGTCCTAAGAAACAGAATCACAATATAACTCATATATTGACAACCTTGCTACTACATCAAAAGCCTATAGACCTATTCATTCCCGGGTCAAAGCTACACATAAAAATATTAACTTTCACTGAACTGTCACAACATCTGAACCAGCAATAGGGCTAAGAATAGATCGGATAAAAATAGCCTTTCAGCGGTCCAATCAAGGCCGTAGGAATCTGTTCGTCGTGCTCTTTAATTACGTAAGGTTGAAGCGGGTAATTAAGGAAATTAACTCCAATTACAGATACCAAGTGCCATTGAATCAATAAAAAGACCAATGGAAAGGCCGCGGTATGAGATCGGATAACGCGGTATTTCCATGTACAAGCTACTCTTTTATTGCGGCTTTATTGCATAAACGCATAAACAATCGTACATATATTTGGGATTAAAAGTAACTTTTGTAGCTCCCTGTAAAAAATATTACATTCGACTGAAAATACAGTTTTCATTGTAATGTATTAAGCTCTATGAACCAGTATGAGTTGAGATAGGTCATAGATACCTAAATGGTTAAGCATTCTCTTTCACTTCTGTTAAATAAATGGCGTTAATGGTAATAGTCGGTTCGTTCCGATGCGAGTGACTAAAGTTGTCATTTTTGCACGGTTTTAGTTAACGACCGTGCGTAGCGAGAGTGAAACGCCGTACTAAACTTTACATAGTACATGTGACATAAACTTAATGTCATTTAAATGTCATTATGAGTTTGAACATTGACGTAGAACTACATTTTTTATAATTTATTTACTTATTAACTAGTAACTCATTTTTTTTTGCACTGTGTAAAAAAACTACTATTTATGTTACGGAAAAGTGTGCGTAAAGTGCGAGTTTAAGTCACAAAGTGCTTTAAAAATATTATAACATTTTTTAAGATCTAAAATAAATAGTATGTAACTAATCTTCATAACCTCCAGTTTTCGAAATAACCGCCGCATATCATAATCTAGTTCATGTCAAACTTACGAGAAATATTGAACTAATGGTTACGTTTTTCCAATTTCCTTTCAATAGCTTTTCGTTTAACAAGAGTAGGCGTAAGTTAGGATGTGATCGATGCGTCTATTCATATGTACATCCGTTTTTCATTACCTCGATTACGCCCACATTTTTCAGCCCGCCACCAGTGGCTAGAGCCAATTCAATAAATCTGATGCTGAGTAATGGAATTTTAACACAATCTCACTGAACGTTATCTGTTGGGAATTACCTATATTGTATTTTGTTAATTTGTTTTGATGATAGATTTTCACACACAAAAGGTCGCATATGATGAAAAATGCTCGAAACTGCACATATCATGTAAGAAACGGTAATGATAAAAACTCTTAACATCAAGTCGGTCAAACATTCGTTATCATGCCTGAGAACCATCATCGCAACTCCTTAAACCAAGAAGAAACAGAAAATCGTGATATGTCAAACTGGGGCAAATGCGACCAAATACAACATTTCCATATTAAACTGTCTCATACAATATGAATGAGCGAGAACACGCACGCTGTCACGTAGTACGAATACTCATCGTAGGTATTGAAACCCGCATGTTCCTATTTATTTATGAAGGTTGTAAACAAAAATGTTTGCCAACAAATAATACCAGTGTTTCACAAAATTACACAGTATCCGTTTAATTTATACGTTTGTATGCATATAACAAACATATAATAATATGTCAAAACACATTTTAAGCAACTGACAGAATTAATTTTTAGTACAAACCATCTTGCGTAAGTGAGCTTTTCGAAACGACATAACGGGACTCGTTAAAATACAAATTAAGATTTTTTATTATAAAAATCTAGAACGTTTATAAATTTTAGAAATTAAAAAAAAAAACTCGTCAAAGAGTTTTAATATATAACTGTGTCTGTGCCGTTCCTAACGGCTTGTACAATATCATAAACAGACGTAACATTGCGGTGCTAATATCACTTCTTATGCGCGCTAGTGTCTTTAACTTATCGGTTAGACGTTCTAAAGGTTGTAACAATTAACAATATCGTCAAACACTAAACGACCGACACACAAAATAAACCACATACAAATCATTCGGACAGTATCGTGATAGGTTAATAGGAGACTATTTTACCCGAACAGGAAGTAGAACGAAATGCGGAACTAATAGATCATAGAACTTGTTTACTTCTGCGCTGGTAATCTGTTAAGTACTTCTGCAGCACCTTTTGTTCTATAACACTTAAAACTTGATATTTAAAAGTCGACTTTAAGTAGCAATAATAAAACACGATTCAGAATAAGAATCATAAGCAGAGTTTAGTATACCGATGTTCAATTCTCAACTGAGGCATTTAGAAGATAAGGTTGGATTTTTAATAACTATGCTTAAAGGGCTTAAAGATTGCGAAGATTACGTGACCGAACTCACGAAATAGCCGGGGGATCTATATTTATCTGTTTTTGACATACCTTTAACTTGGTTCCTATAAGGTTAATGACAAAGTTAAATAACAGTTAGGCAAGGATATTTTTGGCACGATTTTTTTTAGAAAAAACTCATACCTTTCAATAATTATTTTTTCATTCATATCTTATCAAAAATATATGTTAAAAGTTCTATAAGAAACAGATTTACATCAGACAAAGAAAATGAAAAGAAATATACATTGCAAAAAGTGGGAAAGAAACATGTTCTTAGTACAGTGTAGGCCCAATACTAATGATATACATTTAACTTAGTGTGTTTAATTTGGGTAAACATAACACAGTACTGCAAAAAAGACAAAACACTAATGACGTTATAAATTGACGTCCAAGCATGATCTTGCATTACAAAGAAAATTATTATTATGAGGAAAACAAAATACTGAATGGGGACATAATTGTCATTGTATATTTTTTTCAGGGAATTAAAGCTGAACCGTGTAAAGAAGACCACAAGTAAATTAACTATAAGGCGCCCTTTATTTAAAATGATGTAAATACAAACGAATCGAAAAACAAAAGAAACCATACAACTCCATAACGGCAATTTGGAAGTTATAACTCAAATCAGCGCTTTCAGGTAAACTGTTCATAAAATCGTGATTTTATGTTTATAGCCAATTGCCTTGATTTTTGTACCCAAATGTAAATCAGAAAACATGCCAAGGTCTCATTTGTTCGGTACAGTTTTAACAAAAATAGTACCTACTTGTTTAAGGGTTTTTCCATGTTTACGGAAGTTAAAAATGATATTTTACTACAATTTGTCCAAGTAGACCAATTTACAAAATTTATTACCGTCAAAGAAAACACTGAGAGTGTTGTTTTATTTTATGTTTATCAAATATAAATAATAAACTGATGCAGTTTATTAGATACTAGCTGACCGGGCGAACATTGTTCTGCCATGTTCTGTATTTAGAAGTTTGCCCGTCAGTCAGTGATGTTTTTACAATAACCCCATCTAGTCCACTAAGGACCATTCGAGTACGTACTTAATTTGAAGTAAGAAAAGTTACTTCTGATTTTAAATTGTAATAACTTTTGATAGAGTGTATCGATTTTGATGAAATAAAGTCTATATGTTAAGTTAAGATCCGTACTATGAATATATTTGCATTTCCATGAAATGAATCTCGTTGATTTGGCGGCAAGTAATTTTAAAAACACAGACAGCGTGCGCAAGTTAAATTTTTATTATACATATATATACAGATTAGTAAATCAAAATATCCTTGCAGCGTTCAAACAAAATAGCATTAGTACTCCTAACCTGTGACCAATTTGAGCCATTTAAGATTATCTCTTAGCTATTTAAATTACATAGCATACGTTTGCATGTATGCATAGAAAATACAAAAAGAAAAGACGGCTACTATCAGCATTTATGGGAATTT
The DNA here is from genome assembly GCA_018250635.1 of Telegonus apastus. Classification (NCBI taxonomy): domain Eukaryota; kingdom Metazoa; phylum Arthropoda; class Insecta; order Lepidoptera; family Hesperiidae; genus Telegonus; species Telegonus apastus. The sequence continues at coordinate 7,706 of DWNY01000464.1, read as the reverse complement.
AATTAATAACACACATGTTATATTACACTTATCTATCACAAATGCTTACGTCGTAGTCATGATACGTGATAAAATTACATTTACCTCAAAATGTGTCGTAGATCTTGTTAATGAAATACCAAGAGCATGATAAATGACTCACTGAGATGTAATGTACGTAGATAAGTGAATTATGTATGAATAATATGGTATGGCTATTAGTAATCACTAATAGGATTACATTTCATCATTCACAGAAGCACACGACGCGCAAATTACAAGCCATTAAGAAAAATTTTAAGGAAAAGAAAATCATGAATTTTCCCAAAATGTTGATAATTTATTAACAGTACAAATTATTATATTCTTATAGGGCTTCAATAGTAGCTAAGCCACAGGCTACTTAATGGTACGTGATCATTTGTATAATTAAAAATTTGCCTATTGATCACAGAAAAATACTCAACATTGAAGAATTGCATTATTTAAGACCTAAATATGATATCACCGCTTTAGAACAGGTATTAACAGCAAAAGTTAACCTTACAGAAGACACGACTATTAATTATTAAGCGATTACTGTCGATTACGTCATATCACATGTTTCGGAGTAGACATAGAACATGTAGCTTTGTAGCTGAAAGATATTTTGCATAGAGGATCAGGAAAAAATTACTGAATTTGCATTGTGCGCGCGTATTCTAATTAACAAATTTCATAATGGATGGTAATAAACATCAATACATTCGATGTACTGCATTTATGAATATCAGCAGCGGAACCTCAGGTAGCAATCTTGATGTTTGATCACAGTGATCCGTAGGCGTCAGTGACCATTTACAATAATTTTATGCTTGTTTCTGAATCCAAATATTTATTGAAAAAAACAAGTATGACAGTATACAAATGCAATTTTTTTCTGTGATCGAAAATTCTATGAAGTAAAGGACACGTAAAAAATATGAGTATTGCAAGTGAATTCTGGCAATGTAGGAAAGATTAGATAAAGAAAATAATATGATTAAATACATGCTACGTATGTCCATTTGTACGTTAGATATTATTCACAAACTTCTGTGCACTATGAATTGTTTATTTCCTCAAGAACTCTAAGTACATATGACACATTGATAACGTTATGTATCAAAAATAACAATTTTATTCGGATCCTGCATTCGTTATCTTTACCTACATTTGAATTTACGAAACGCCGCACTAGAGATGCAGTGAGGATGACACGTTTTTAACGCAACACGTGTAGAAAAGCTTATTTCTTATGCAAACATTTATTCAGGCTCGCAATGATAACTCACTTAAGCAAACCGCAAATAAGCAGACGACAGACGAGACGGTATCATAAAAGAAAATATGATATTCTTTTTGTGTAAATAGCAAGTTGTATTATTCACAAGGGTATCAATATTTTGCGACGTATTTCGTGCAGATTTGTTTTGTCCCTTTATTATATTTATTTGTCATATATGTAATTATATAAGTCCATCAATAATATACAATAGTACATCTTGGGACATAGCTTTCATAACGGACGGTATTTGTTGCAGTCATAATGTGTGCTTTTAGGTAATCATCGTAGATTAGCAACTTCATAGTTATCCATACTCCGGAATGTTCGGTCAATCTTTCTTTAATCTGTTATTGTAGTTTTTGATGTTTATTACATTCATCGCATGAAAAGGAAGTAACATTATTGAAAAATTGTCCGAAATCATTCTGCGCAAACCATTATCAAGCATGTCACTTTTATCAATTGTGATTGATTGTCGTCCTCTTAAAGCCGATGCGGCGTCGGTTTTGCGGTAACTTTCCTACGGCTGCGATTAGATGATTGAAATTCGTCAAGTTCATAATCTTGGTTGAAGATTAACTAGTTCTTTGCAAGTGGTACATACTGGATTTATCTTTTGAACTGTAATGCATGTGATAGATAAAATAAATAAAGGCAGTCACGCAGGTTAGAACATTATGGGAAAAATATTTACTTAGGTTTCAAAACGATATTTTTCTTCGCCGTTATAAACAAAAAATTAAAAAAGGAAGTTTATGAGATACCAGATTCGTGCTGGATATCCATCGTGGAAGGTAGACGTCATCTTCATTGCCCCTTATTCTAAATATGAGAAAATATTAACGAAGAAGCCTATATTGATAAAAGACTTAATCCAAGCAGAAATAAACGATATATCAATTCATCTGATCAAATTCAATATCATGATAGGTAATTTTATATAAATAATCCATTATAAATATTAAACATAGCTACTATACTTTATCGTATAAGTATCGTATGATTATGACGTGTCGAAGCAAAATTTCGCTAATTGATTTATAGTTTTATTAACTTGTTTTGTGCCTCTTAACCATATTCTTACCATGATACATAAATTCGAATTTTGGGAAAAAAATCTAGTTAAACAGTTAATATCTTTTAGCGACATAGAAGTATATGAAATAATTAAAAATACATAAAATATGAGTAAAGTATGTTATTTGATGTTGATAACAACAAATACGTACGTACAGAATATCCCCGAGATAATACATTCAGATGTTCGCAGCGTTGTTTCTCATAACATATTAAAATATAACCTATTGAGGCATTTTCAAAAGAACTCTATACAAAAGTCGATAATTAATTAAGACTTTGTTGGAGTTTTAGATTCTATATCTACTTATCGTTAGTGTTTTCTCCGCTTATATAATAAAACAAAAAGATAATGAATTATATTTTTTTGATAAATATTTATTTGACATTCATTATCAAGTTGGTTTTATACTCAGTTGCAATCGTAAATTAACCAGTCACGTGGACTAAGTCGCATTTGTCACTTCTTCGCCATAAAGAGAAACTTTTAACGAGTAGGTACGAATAGGTATATCCTCGCTGTTATAACTTCCGTTTTTATTAGTGTCTCACCTTCAGTCTTCCTCATTAGTAAAGGTGCTATAAAATGGTATTTAATTATAATTCATAATATGCTATAATAGTACAGCTATTACTTTCAGCACGAGCACGCACACTCGCATTAAGGTCTACCTTTCGAATTATGAGAATAGTCTCGGGACCACTTCTGGGTCAATAATGGTTTGAAAATGGAAAATCATTATTTTGAGATTCACTATCGAATCGTTTTGAAAAATATACAGTCGTATGACAATTTCCTGTTAAGGCATCTAGTGAACTGGAATAAATTGTCTGGTTTTGTTTCCAACGCAAATGACAAAATCATTAGAGAGCTACAATTCAATTCAATTTCTGTAGCTTTTAGTCTATTGGGAGAAATTGTCTGACCACCAGCAAATTTTGTACAAATTTATATGAGCAGTTCTGTTTATTTGGTCTAACGGGCCCCACGACACTATTCAACGGTTAAGTCAATCTCAGTCATGGAAGTGTTTTGTAGTCGACGATCATGTAATTCGTCGCTAGGGAATATTCCACCGGGACAAATCAACGACCTAGCCGTTGTAGACGGGAGTCATGAATAAATAGGTAAATAGACTCCTAATAACGCCCAGAGATACGTGGAAACCGATTATTATGTTCCAGGTAAAAAAGCAAATCTTTTCTGGTTGATATCGAATAAGGCAACTAATCATTTAAATTCTCGACATGGATACACGTTGATATTATCCTTCTTGCTAAGTCAGTTACGAACGCAATCACCACGGCAAAATTCAATTTTAAATCTAGCAGTGGGTGCAAACCTCGATGAATTGTCATTCATTTTAGGATACACTTTCCGGCACTACATTTTATTGGTTATGTGGCTATTGTCCAATCAGCGCGCAATATGTTTAAAGCGTACGGTTATCGATGAAAATCCTCTGTTATACATAATATATATTCGATTAATTCATAGACCATATTCATTAACGCCATCTGCAGCTTTTTATTGTTTACTGATAAATATCATTCTTGACTAACCATAGGTCCGTTGCTAATGTTAACGTGCTAGTTTATTGCTAAATACAATTATTGCCGAACCATAGATGCTTTGCTAGAGTTAACGTGTATCGCTCAGCGTGTCGATACGTAACAGCAGTGGATTTATGAAATGAACAGAAAATAGCTGTTGTCTATGTCCCGGATTTTACCTCAATCGTCTCCTACAATATACACAGAACCGACAGACAGATAGACAGATGCGGTACTTTAGAACAGATATTGTGATTATGAGTCTATATAGTTACTTCGTGTATGATTCAACAAGGCCGCAGATTAGTAGTTCGGTGTTTAGTGAATACACGTATGACCTCCACGCCAACGCGTTTAACGACTTAACGGCTCTGTTTACTATTACGTTACCGTATGGCATCTCGTTTGATGTACCTAACGCATGACATGTAACTTTCTAGTATATACTGGTAAAATAAGAAAGTTACGGTACGGTGAAAATAGCTTACAATTTATGTTAAACTATTAAAATTAAAACATTACCATCTTTTGTCTGGGAATTATTAGCTAGCAGGGTTTTCTTTAGGCATGGCATTTCTACATAATATATATATTCGGAATGTTTCAATCTTCTCAATAAAATCCTAACATGGACGATCTGATAGATAACTGAAAGCTAATTCTAGAAGATAGATCTAATAATATAACAATATCCCATATTATATTGGGTCTTCTCCCGTCCTTAAATTCGATAAAGAACTCAGGAACAAAGAAAATTTAGAAATTCGCTATCTAAAGGTTGCTTAGGAGATTATGGTATTTCTGTACACATGATGACAACTTCTTCTTCACAAAGAAAGTGGACAGGCCTGTTACTTATCGACAATCCATTATTGTCCCACTGCTGGGCACGGATCTCTTCTCACAGTCGGAGCGTTTTTAGGCCATAGTCCAGAGCGGTGAACAAGTGCGAATTGATAGACTTCTCACATCTTTGAGAACTTTTTATGAATGAACTCTAAGACGTGCAGGTTTCCTCAAGACGTTTTCCTTCACTCTTAAAGCAAGTTCTAATCAATTTCTAATATGCACATAGTTTCGTAAAATTAGAGGTGCATGCGTGAGATTTGAACCTCCGAGCCCCGATTGAGAGATTAGGCTGAAACTGTTCTACTATTAGGCCTACTTCTCAGCCTCTTACTAGTAGATACCCAATATACATACATATATTGCAAAGATTTTGAAATTATAGCATGAATTTATAACTTAAACCTGGTAATACTTTACGTATTAATTAAAAAACGATAAAGTAATAAGTGCGACTGAAACAAAAAATAATCAAAAGCAGTGCTATCGTCAGTTGACCAACATATTTGCCAACTGCTCGGCAAACGTGTTTAAGCTGCTTCAAGGCGCCTAAGAATCGTACGTGTTAAGATTATCGAAATTGCACCACCGCACTGCTCGCTCCAACGGAATGCTGTTATGTGTGATTACTATTAAATATAGAATGTCTCACTAATTGCTAAGCTAGAAGGCTGTTTAAACCTGTATGCTGTTGATTGCATGCGAAAGTGCAATAATATTTCCCACTGTTTTTTTTAAAGCTAAAGGAACTTGAAGAATAAAGGGAAGTAGTCTATATGATGGTGCATCACAACAATTGCTAGCGTCGAGTACTTGTGTTTCATAATTTTAAAAGTCAAATATAAAGATATTGAGCTGTGGGCGCCGGCTGACGTAAGTACATACGAGGCAACGCTCTTAGACCTTTACGTAGCACCCCTGTTCTATATTCGGTTACAAAAGCCTGTGGCCTACAGTGACCACTCACCATCACATCGACTACGTACTTACATACTTATTCGAGGCGTTCCAAATTATTCCTCAGGGTAACGCATCAGTGGCCGACCTCAGGTAGAACTGTGATTTTGTCTGGGGTTGATTACAGATGTCCATGGGCGACAGTGGCCACTTACCATCAGGTGGGGTGCATGCTCGTTTGCTACTTCCAAAACATAAAAAAGGTGGGCCACATGATCGTTTGCTACTTATGCTAAAAACTTGCGTATTATAAAAGTAAAACAAACTGCCAACTTGGCACAACACAGCACAATTATAATTTAAAACATTTGCATTTACGACATCAGCATACGTTAACATATATCTACTTGTATACGAGTAGTTGCTATGTATCTTCAAATTTTCGAGAAGCTTCAGTAATCAACGCTAAATTCGACTGGATTTCTACTTAAAATCGATCATAGATGTTGCAAAGGTTGAGGACCTATTTTTAACTAATCGGAACCGCGGTTTCACTTGCAATTATAAATAATCAACGTGATATATGTATCTACATATAATGAAAACTTTATACATTAGACAATTTTAACGAAATAACATTTTTCAAAGAGGGCTGAAGCCTTTCTCACGGAAACTACATATACTCCGGGATAAAAAGCCTAAATGTTATTCTAGACTTTAATCTTTGTACCGAAAATTCATCCAGATCCATTCAGCTGTTCTGAAGTTATAAAGTGACAAAGATCCGTCCATACATCCATCCTCCCAAACTTTCAGCTTTATAATATTAGTATGATACCTCGTCTATGAATCTTTCTTGCCGCATGCTTCAAACGCTATCATTAGAGCAACGCAACAAATGAGGCATCGATGTAACCGGTACAGAGACAATTGTTCGACCACCTTAAACTGTTTGTTACTGTTTCTTATACGATAGAGGAGAAGTAGCAAACGAGCATGCTAGCAGATTATAAATGGTAACTGGCGCCCGTGGACATCTATATTGAATAAGACCGTTATGTGAGTTTGATAAAAGACGCATTGCCACTCTTGAGATGTAAGATGGTTGTATCATACGCCGGTCGGCATTCATACCTACTCTTTCACCGAAACGTAAAAAAATATTCATGTCCGTATCGACAGTAACAGGTGAGGCGGTTATACCTCCCCGGTCTAATCATACTCGTTGTACCATGTTCTAAATAAGTTATTTCCTTACACAGACTATAAATAAAGTGATATTTACGTCAATATTTTGTGGAGACCATTATATTAATGAATAAGTAATATGTGATGATTAAAAAACCATTAGAGTTAATGGCGCGACAATGTTATCGTCCACACAAAATGTTTTTGTCATTCCTTATTTTCTATTTTGATTTTTATCCGTTAAAACTACACTGTCATTTTTATTAACTCTCAATAAAGAAAAATTGGCAGAATTCTATAAGAAATACCTATATTTCTTAGTAGTTTAGATATAAATTTACGCAAATTAAAGTTTTGCATGGAAACATATGAAGAAACATATTTTATTAATGCCCGAAATAAATAATCAGTATTCATTTGAGACTTTGGACTTAATAAATTAGTAATAAATAATTAAACATTAAACACATAAAAATAAAACGACCGATAACCTTACCGATAGATATTAGACTTTCATATATACATACATATGTGTACATTACTTCTTCAGACCTATCAAATCGCATAGAAATGATGATTAGTTGTTTTATTGTAAATCTATTATCTTAATCGTTTGATGAATTATTGTATGCTTACTTAATATGATACAAAATATGTGAAGTATTTATTTCGGCCTTGGGAGTACAGAATAACAGCATTCGCTTGAATATTAAGCATTCCGTAGTCCGTAACGTTATCATTACTACAAGGTTGTTTAATGTAGGAATTTTAAACCGCTAAATGTTTCGCGAATGTCTTAAACGTCAACTTAGTAAAAGTTTGTTTAAAAATAAATAAATGACATATTAATAATAATATT
>DWNY01000463.1:0-16272 GCA_018250635.1 Telegonus apastus | reverse complement strand
AATATGCATTTCAAATGCCTTCCACGGACATTTATTATGTTTGTTATGTTTATGCTAGAGATTCCCAGTCACAGTTGACTCCCGAGGACGAAGTTGCAACGCATCAAATTAGTGTTTCTTAAAACTACACTCTTCAAACTAGAATACGGCAGCGCTTAACACTGCTGTACGGCTGTTATAAGGCAGAATGAGGTGTGCCGCTAGTACCTCGGCACTCGCACCACGAAGAGTTCTACCACTGATGTTCTTTAATAAATAGTTACATATAGAAAATATATACATATTTTTCCTTACGTACGTATTTATTAATAACCGCATATCGAGTCTGAGCGAGAATCCATAAGATCAAAAGAAATTAAAACTTATGAAAGATAAAAAATTTGTAAGCGTAACGGCGATGACAATTTTATTAAACTGTTTGAAATTTTATTAAAGATAAATAAATGTTATCCAAATTAAATTGACGGAAGTGGCATGAACTCCCAAAAGATCACTTCATAAATGCTGACGATACTTACTATACGTTAAGTCCTCAAAGATGTATCAGCTTTATCAAACCGGCCAGCGGGGACACCCCTACCCACAGATGTAACCCCTGTTTTATTCCCGTATTATTTAGCTCGTGTCATCTACACGTGTAACCACATATCAATGCTATTTTCCTTATATTTTCAACGGACAAAGAAGTTAAAAATAAATAACCTTAGCGTTACATTTTGTTTTGGAACAATTCCAAAATGAAGAATTTTTGCATTTTTGTCACGCTATTAAAATTGAACTTCATGTTAGTTATAAATAGTATAAATCCAGACAGATTTCGTGTTATATATCGACTCGGATGCCATTTGTGGTAGTCAATGCGGTATTGTGCCAAAAATTCCAGGCATGAAATTTTCTGTCATAATGTCATGTGACTTTTCATTGCCCACCTTCAATAGGATAATATAAAAAAATGTTTCAACCACGATAATACGATATTACTAATTAATGTATGAATTATTCACAAAATAAAATTTATTTAATAATTATATTCTCATAAATGAAATGAACATCAAGAGGATTGCAGCCTCTAGTTAATCATCGCAAAACTATATACATAACATTGTATGCAAAATACATATAGAATTAGTATCGTTGTCTGAAAGTCGCACACACTACATATATTGTTATACTTTTACTACACCGTTACTCTGCAATAGTATTATTAATAAACATCAATTCATAGAGATGAATTGTTTGTTGTGAGAACATGAGAACATTTACCAGTAGACACACGCGATTATTGGCTAGGTCATATTTATACACAGTGCAAGAAAGGCGTAACTTTTAGGTTTAAAATATTGTCTGACTAATTATAATATCAGTTGCATAACAAAACATGTGACGTGTTTAGTTAGTGAAGGCGTGGCTTATTGATATAAATGTTGTAAAACGTATCTTGGCAGAAAGAAGGGGAGAGTTTTGCCAAGTATGTGTGTCGCCTGATCTCTTACAAGAGTATGTAGTTCTATATACGGCTTAATCTACATTTTGCTATTTCATTTATGGACTCACTATTGTAAGCACATGTTTTACTGTGTGTGTGAAATATGTCAATGTGCATAATGTTGGCATTCAATAAAAATAATTCAAATAAATAAATACCTTGCTGTTATCTTGTCAGATTTATTAATACGTCAGTCGTCTGTTACTATCTGGCCTTTAATTAAATCTTATAATACAATGTCACAATAAATGACATCTATATTGATAATTCTAAATGCTTAATTAAACATTTGGCTCATTTGTTAGCACTGAATAAAGAAAAGTTCTATTTTTATAAGCGCCTTATATCCGTAGGTGGAGTCACATCTTCGTTGCCAAAGGGAAATGCTTTTGTTTTTTGTCAGTAGAGGCGCCACTATAGCTACATGCCAGAGGAAGATCGAAATTCTACAATGACCAAATAGATTTTAACAGTCAGATAAAATTATTTAAATAGGTAATTCATTATGAACATGACGACATCGGTTATGGATAATAGACATACATTTGTTTTTATACGTTGATTTCATACTTTTATTGGAATGAAACTAGTAATTAATTTATAACATAGTACGGAATAAAGTATTTACTATAGTCAAATAATTGATTCAGTTAGATTAAATATTACGTATTATTACGGTTGTGTGTGTAAGATTATTGACTTGTGATAATTTAATGATGATTTATTTGGTTTAAATGAGTGGAATATTCCAGTTCATTATTGATTACATAGAATCCAGTATGAATGTAGAGTAATTGTTGTAGAATATAATATAGGGGCATTTCACGCCAAGCGGACAGCCAAAAAAGTGAGGAAGTGGATTATGTTTATTAGACATGGATACACAATTTATTTTCGTATGATGCTTTATTGCGGAGTTATGAGTTTTTAAAAATTTACTAAGAATTAAGTCATGAATTTTTGAGTGCTTATTATCTGTATCAATTAATTTGTAAACAAAACTAGAAACTATACAAGTGTCAACTATATAAAAACGCGTTTCATTTCAGGTATAGAGTCGTGCAAATATTTACTTATCCTTTCTGATTATCTCTTTAATGGATTACATGATTCAATATTAAATATTATGAGAATTTTATTCACTCACTTTATTTGCAGTTTGATTCGCATTAATACGCTATACGATGTATATTTTCTCTTGCGATGCTTTAGCACTTACATGATAGGCAATTATAAGCTTCACAAGGTAGGTATGTACTACTTTTGGGTACGCATGTAAGTTTAAACAAGTATAATGTAAATAGGCAAAACATTTCTTAACTTACAGTTATTGTAAAAAGTATTTAGCATAATATATGGTTCTATAATTAATTATCTTGCACAATTCAAAATATTCGTGACGAATTAGTTATCATTAGCAGAAACTAGGCTATCAAGTATCAAGTGTTGTCTTTAGTTGCGTGGAATCACAGAGGCTGTGTGGTTGACCGCACTTCTCGATTTCGTTATGAGGGCCTACCGACGGCTTTAGACGTAAGACTGAATACCAGCTTATATTTGAATGGATTTATAAATAGATTTGAAGTAATAGACACGTGCCGGTACGCTGAATTTATCTGAAATCTGTGTAGCATATTATATTAATAATGTTTTTAATCATTTACTACAATTGTTAATTACACTTCTCTCTTTGGCGTGGTTTGTAGATTACAAATTAACAGAATTTGTAGATTATATAATAAATAAAATCAAATCAAAAATCTTTTAATCAACTTATATTCTTTTCAGATTTTTTTTGAGCTAGCTGATCCCCGCGGTCTCACCGCGTTAAAGAAGTAAAAAAGCATACAAAAGACAGACAGACAAACATTTTTATAACTGTATTTTTGTTATAATTACCGTGTATAAATAGTATATCTATTAGTGTAAACCTATTTAGTGAAAAATTGTAATTTTGGCATTACAAACAGATACTTCAATTTTATTTATTTGTATAGACTTGTATAAAGTAAAGCAAGGTAAAACCACGTGTGACTCTCGTACAGATTAGTAAATACATTATATGAATCATGAGGATCATAACTGTAACTAAGCTAATCACTTGTTTACATATATTATTTACAAATTAATTGATTTTGAACATTGAACGCTACATGCCTTAGACGGATATGAAAGTGAAGCACTAATTACACATTAGCGTTGCTTCAATTTTATACTTAATTAATTTATGCAGGTTAAATGTTTCCGTATTTACGAAGTCAGAACAGAAGTAAACAGCGTTATCAAAGCAATGTCGATCTGTGGCCTTTGACCTGTAATAAACTTATACGGAGTAGAAATAGTATCATAGGCCATAGAAAAGTACTGACATTTTCCTCTTACGAAAGTGTAGTGATGAAAGAGACTCAGTATTTTAAGCCCTATTCAATAGCTTCGACTCGTTTTTACTGACTCAAGTTTTAACTAGTCCTTTTAGGAATCATAAGTCTGGAGACAGTGCTTCCTTAACTAATTTGAAAATTCTAAAAGATTCGTTCTTTTACAGGGGTAGACTTTTTTAAATGCAAACGAGCGTGCAGTGATAGAAAGTGGTCCCTGAAGCGTAAAAGAACACTCTACCACGTTTAAAATTAATTAAATACTATACAAAATAGTCAATTTGACTTTTGGAAACGGATTATAAAGATCAACGACGCACTTGAGTTTCAGTAATCACATCCTTCTAATGCCTATTGCGATCGTTCGAAATTATTTTAATGGCTTACTGGAGACGTTGCTCCTCGGACAAAATGTTCTTTATTCGACCAATATTTATCCAACTATAAAGTCAACGTTGTTTGCAAATCGCTGTTAATACAACATGGAGTGTAAGTCAGGATAAACCACTTAAGGCTGATGTTGACTTTTCAATGCACATGCTAAATAAACCACGACAATATCGCAGTAAACGCAAAACACAAATAGTACGTGCTCTTGTATTAAGACTTCGTCAAAGAATTGTTTGTTGTAACTTCGACATCAAATGATAGGTATTCTTAATACCTTATAAAATAAATTATGGTTGGTAAAAATATTTTGGTAATGTATATTAGAATTCTAGTCTGCCAATTCGCACTTTGCCAGCGTGGTGGGCTATGGCCTAAAGCCCTCACTCTGAGAGGAGACTCATGCCCAGCAGTGGGACAATAATGGGTTGGTGACATAATATCTGTTAGCGTTTCGATATATATTTATATTAAAGCATTTATAACATTGATTCAGAACATCATGAGGATAAATACATTTCAACTTCATTGTGTTCCTCACAAATTAATCACTACGGCTTTGTTATGGATGTCTTATCTTATATGGGTTCTTATCGATTAAAAATATATATTATGCATGTGTTATATCGATTTTTTGCAGTAGTACCACATTACCTTGACTTTTATCTATACTTAAATGTACTTTTTTGTGCTATGACAAGTGACAAGAAAATGCTTTGCTATCTTATATTTGCATAGTCCTATCGTACATTACTCTCTTGTCTTGTTTGATTTTAATTTAAAAATTGAATATAAAATGATGGTCTTAATAATGAAGTTCAGATTTTGTGAGTAACATGGTGTAGACTTTTAACTGTATATTAATTAACATTGAAGTTGATGGGACCCTTTTCGGTTTGACTCCGGAGGCGCCACTGCCTCATCTATTTCTCAGAATAACAAAGTGTTAACCGTCGTTGAGTTCTGGTTACATGGGAGTGGTAAGGGGGACATACACCTATTTATTCAAGCGAAACTTACTTCATAGGCGTAACTGCGCGTCTGTGACTGATTTCCACCAACCATCGTGTGCTACATGCTTGTTTGTTATTTATATCATTGCTATTCACATATACATATTGATATCCGAAGAATGTCAAATAATTTAGCCAGCAACGTTCTTTTTGTTATTTCATTACATTTAAGGAATGTTATATTTGTTTTAAAGAGTAACACAATAAAAATCTGGGTCAAATTTAAGTACTAAGGCGTAATCTTAAAAATTGCATACTTGTAAACTTCACAGGTTATGCCGGATATGATAAAAGTAACCCATACCAGAGACAGCCACAAAATATAATATGTGGTCTCAGGGAAAGCTCTCACCGTGGATCTACATAGACATACTAATAATTTATGGAATATAATATCTTCGACTTTGACAGCATATTGATTCACTGGACAGTCTGATCATAAAAGCAATAAAAACTATTATGTTTTGTAATGAAACAGACGTGCATAAATTTTTCAACAATGTAACATCAATTGCGCCCGGTGCTTTTGTTTTGTCTAGACGTTCAAATGGTTTTACTTTTAAAAATATTTTGTGTAATTTAACATGCGAAAACAGTTTTCTTATGAGTGACCCCTACAGTTCTTAATAATGTTCTTTAAAAATATCAAAAATGTTGTCGTACATTTTGCTCGCTTTGTATTGAATGTGGTATTGTCAGTTATCAGTCATCTTTTTAATAATGCTATTATATTAAAATTGATGAATATTTAAGGATACAGTTATATGCATCTTTATCATCAAAGATGTAAGATGAGGTATCTTACATCTTTTATATACGCGAGTGAAATCGCATGCAAAACTATTTATATTACTATGGTTTTAAGCGCATTTTATTGAACGTAACTTTGAGTGCTTAATATCAACATTTTATTGGAATAGTACCTAAAATGCAAATAACGGTCAATAAATTGTTTTACTAGTACTACTACCTACTACTAAACTTCGATGCACTCATCATTTTGATTATATCTACTGATGAATGAAGACGTGACGAAGTGGGAATAGGATGCACTTTATTGGGGGCGTTCAATTTTAGCTGCATTAGACGCAAAACTGGACGAACGTTAATATGGGTGTGCCAATTTTTCGCGCTGCCGCCCGCCCACCTGCGCCCGCGCAGCGCTGCATCGTACGATCCGCTATTTATAGATAAAATGTGACATTGTTTTATTCGCCGCAGTCGATTCGAGCTAGTAGTTTTCCATGCAAAAACCGTTAACCCCTAAATGATAACCGGAGAAAGCGGGATCGTGCTTTGTACGACTACATAGCACCGCATAAATTACACTGGGCGTGATAACTGCCTTGTCTCGGCTCTTGTTGCGTACTAGTTTCCACCCAGATGTTTCTTTCCTTTTAATTATTCACGCAGCCCATTAATATTATTAACATCGTTTGTAAAATGTCACTTGGAAGTGTCAGAGCAGCGTTTGAACCATGATATCAGATAATGTAAGGATGTACGGTTTGGTACTGTGAGTACTACATCGGCCTTGCTATAAAGAGCGTTCCGGGTTCGATCCACAATCGTTTTTTATTATCTATCTGTTACATTTCTGAATAATTACGTATGTGTGTTGTATTATGTGTTGCACAGAAAAATTAAAAGGCTACACAATTTTAAGTTAAAATAAGGAAGTTTTATGTGAGCAAGTATGGAAACTATTTATATTTGTTCTAATAAGCTTAATTTCTTTACTTTAATTGCAACACTTTCGATCAGTTAAATTAACATGCACAAGAGCATGAAGTAAATGCAAGCTGCATCAGATATTTTTATAATTTATGATTTACATACAGAATTAAACATAACGAGGAGTTTGTTATATTCGTTACTGCTTGCAAACTCAACTTCCGTTCCTTGTATTCAAATCAATGTAATGTATGTTATAAATGTGCTTGTAAAATGTTAAGTATGTATGTATGTGTAACATTTTTAAATAACTTTGGTAAGTGCTGTTTCTTACTACTTAATATTTAATTTACAGTTAACGTTTAATATTTTAAAGCATCCTTATAAATTAATGTTTAATAGGTAATGTAGAAAATAGGCAATAAAAATATTTTCCTAAAGGTCGAATTTCGACCTGTAGGTGAAAATTAGATATAGTAAAATGACCTACTATTCATATAAGCCGATATGGGGTAGCTTATAACCTTTTCACAAGGCACGAGATCTAAATCATTAATCTGTGTTTATTTATAATACTATTTATTATTAAACATTGTGTAGGTACTCGTATACATATAGTGACGGGTATATAATTGCATCAGAGTATATAAGACTACACATACTAAAGTTAAAGTAAGTAGGTACATTACATTATAAGGTGGTAAAACCCTTTGTAGTTCGATTTCTGTAGCACCACCGCCAAACCTATTTAAGCCCAATAACAAAAGTGTTAAGTGCTACTGTGTTCTGGTTTGAAGGGTTTAGTAACTTTTTGGGGTTTTTAATTTCAGATTATATAAAAAATACTAGTGTGTTAACAATAGATTTATTAATTCATTGTTCGTGAACATTCATAGTTTTGAGAGAAATGTGCCGGGTAGTGTATTCTGAGCATGTATCTCAGAATGATATAATATATGGAATTTTAGGCAAAAGTCCGCGTTAACCACATAAGGGTTAGTAGAATTGATAGGCCGGTTGCGACCATATTAAATTTTTTAAATAATGAATTGATTTTAAAACTCAATTAGCTTTGATAAAGCCGAGATTAAAAATTGGATCTAAATACATTATTAAAATCATTAAATCTTTACAGAAGCGTTCTCAGCAAGAAATTGAATTGAAAAATAAATTAATGTGTCAGGACATATCTTGACACACTAATTGTAAATACAAATCAGTATCGTGGCATCCATCATGGTACCTCTGGTCACTTTATTATGATCGTATAGGCAATAGATAAACTCTCTTATTAAAAAAACAATTAATAATAAAAGTATGAATTAGTTTAAATATAGTATTGTTTGGTAATGGATAAGCGATCGTGCATGCAAGGCGCGGGCGTGTGTATTGTATATGACTTTCTTTGCGCCTGGACTCTACGGAGAGTGGGTGCGACAGTCGAGCGCAGACCATCCTGGGGCATTCTCGTTATCAACTCTCTCGCAGACCGATAACGCCTTATTTGTTTATATATTGTGGTGAACGTGCGTGTAAAGTGACTGCCATGCTATGGATTTACGGGTGAGAGATTCTTTTATGTCTAGCTAGTTGACAAATATTGTTTAACCCTACCGGCTTACGGTGTAATAAGGTATAAGTTATACTGAGAATATGACCGTATCTGTACATGCAGTTATTTACTGCATATATTGCATGTAAGATACTGGGATATAAATCTCGTAACAAAAAAAACAAATATTTATAAAGTGTTTTTAAATATTTTTTATACACAATCTTATGAAACTATTATTTTAATTCAACTAAAACCATCATACGTATTGTTTTTTTTAATCTATGCACTACAGACAAATAGCTATGAATATTTTTCAATTTAATTTAACCGCCGGTGCAATAAACGTAGTATGGCACGGATACGATTATTTGTAAGAATGTGAACTATATAATTTTTAAATATTGACATTAGCTAACTTTGCTCTGCGTCACGCGTGTAATATTGGATATTTTATTACTATTACTAAAAAATAAACATTTGATATGAGACGTATGTAGTTATAAGTCTGTTTATCTAAGTCACATGTATCAGGGGCTACGAGTATTTAACTTTATAATCTTCTAAATTACCTACTGACTACTAAGGGGTTAGAAAATGACTTGATTATAAAAGATTTATTTTAATTTCCAAGATCGCAGGTTTGATACGTTATTAAAATTTCTTGAAGGTGTAATATCTCTACAAACAGTATTCTTTTGGCAGAAAGTAGTATTTTGTTATGCTACAAGTTCCGGGGTTCGAATCCTAAACAGCATGTCTAATTTTTACATGTTTCTGAGTATTTGTAATTTATAATAGCAGTGTTGTGTTCATTTGTTTTGGATTGTATTGATATACCCTTTTCTAAGAAAATAAATCTTTATTAACTTTTCTAATACCTATAATAAGGATATATATAAGAATACCTATAAAAACAACTTGTATAATGTAAAGTCCAAAGATTATAATTGTTATTTATGCGATAATTACACATTATGGATATTAATCTACTATTTAATTACATGTATTATCGGTATATATAATATTTAAAGTTGGCAAGCAAAGGCTTTCCTAAAAGAGGGAAGTGCCTTTCTTGTAACAGTTATTGCAGCTACCGGCTCTTTAAGCATATTACAAGCAGATCGTGTTTTTTGCGCAAGAGCCCTTTGCCTTACATACTTGTAATATATGACGAGAAAATAAGTAGAACCTAAATATTATGTTATGAAAGTTAAAACAAGAAATATTGCTTAACTTACGTATGTATGTGTAATATCTATTGCCCGGCTCAATAAAGGGTTGATCAACTTATGACCATGACAAATTACTCTACATATTAGCAGCGTCTTCCTACAAAAGTCCAACAATTTATATGTTTTTTTTTTAATTTGACTTTTTCTTTTCATTTGTAACAAATTTCAAGAACTCAGAGGTACGATGACAAATCTAAGGAATATTGGCATACCTCTTGTATGCCAGTATTCTTAATTTATAAAAAGTTTATCTGAATTACTGTTTACTTACTTATTGAATTGATTTCGTTGTCATCTGATATACATATTTTTACCGAGGAAAATTATTTAATTAATTATTCCTTGTCTATACAAATGAATAAAATTGAAGTGTCTGTTTGTAATATCAAAATAACAACACGGTAAATTATACACGGTAACTATAACAAAAATACAATTTCTTCAAAAGATTTTTCTATCTGTCTGTCTGTTTGACTGAGGCAACCTAAACGGCTGGACTGATTTTGACGGGACTCTTACTGGAAAATAGCTGAACGTCTAAGGCGTAACTTAGGCTACTTAATTTTTTGAAAAAGCTCTAGCGCGCGCTCCACGCGCATGCGGCCGCGACGCTATTAGGCAGATATTAATGTATGTAATTTTTAAAGCGGGTGAAACCGCGGAGATTAGCTAGTACTTATATAAAAAGTAAAGTGCAGTTTTTGCAATGTCCGCAAATAATGTAAGTCTTCATAATCTATATGGGACGTTTACTGCTGATTTACAGTCTTTATCAATTATACATATTTCTTTGCATGCACTCTTTTATTCTTATAATAATATGGATGACTGTTATTTATTAAATGATAGTGAATGACACAGTTATAGAAATAATCAGCGCGTATAATAAAATAAAATCTTGGAAAATTTATTGTTCGCTTCTGTGTATATTTATAACTTCAAGTATTAAAAAATTATCATATAAAAATAATTATTTGCCTTTTATTATTAAGTAACACTAAATAATCATTTGGGAACAAATGGATGATTGCTTAAAAAAACCTATATAATTTTAATTAGGGCAGGTTATAAGAAAAAATAAATTGATGACGTTGTCGTATGTATCAT
Source organism: Telegonus apastus (assembly GCA_018250635.1). Taxonomy (NCBI): domain Eukaryota; kingdom Metazoa; phylum Arthropoda; class Insecta; order Lepidoptera; family Hesperiidae; genus Telegonus; species Telegonus apastus. Next base: position 5,440 of record DWNY01000463.1, on the reverse strand, counting down.
TAGCTAATTAAACTTATTTGAAATTAAATATTATGTTCTTATTTATACATATTTATTCTTCTTCCCTGCGTGCACATTGCACATTATGAAACTGAAAAGATAAGATGTATACATACATATGTATGGTATATACAGCATGTATGTGATAAAGTATAGTAATTTCCAGTATATGCTTACGCTGGCTTAGTGAGTGTACTTTGATTAGTTAAGTCATCTATCTTAATATTAATGCTTATCATAGTTCCGAGTTTCAACTGGCGCTAGGTACCCATGGCCTGACCTGACCCGACCCGTTTGGACACCGAGATCACATTTCAGCTTGTTATTTTCATACCAGATAACGCCTTGTTATTCTCGGAGAAAATACACATACGATTGTAATCACGTAACATGCTCAACATTACTGCCTCGATTCTAATTACCCACAGGGAAATGCTAAATGTTTTACATAGGACTAATTGAATGCGAGAACATTGGCTCCAAAGGTTATCTGTTGCTCGAAAGGACATTTTAGATCACGATCACAAGGGAATCATTAAAATTGCAAGGCAGAAAGAGAAGAGTGGTAGAACCGGGGCGGTACCATCGGAACACCAATTTCTAGCGTGAAGCACTCCTTATGTTTCCGTGGAAGGGTAGGTGAAAGGTAGATGTAGGTTCATTTATTTCTTATCAGGAGTGCAACGTGATCTGTGATTGGCTTAAGATAAAACTCTTGTTTTATATGAAGTTGTTTACAAATGTCCACGAGCGGTACTGACCATCAGGTGAATATATTCGTTTGCGAAATCATTTTTATAAAAAAATACTCGTTTTTGTTCTTTTTAGAGTTCTATACCAACGATTAATTAAAAAAAAAACATATCATCGTTGTATAGGTAATTCATAACTTTACAGGACGATATTATTTTTTTTCGGTGGCTTTCCTATTTTTAAGTTGAGATAAAATCCTGAAACCTTGAATCTGATCACATAAGTGTTTTTACTCCTCGGGATAAGTTGATTGCTTGACACACCTTAAGAGACTGAATATGTATTACTACATGTTTCAAACCAAAACGTAAGAGATTGTTACAAATTGTAAAACCTTTCATGATTAGCTTCTTTTGATTTTGCATAGCAGAAGGTACGCCGATGATATCGCCTTAGGCGAACTAAATTAAGTTATGTAAAAGAGTTCTATCATCTTTAAATTAGTTTCCATATTAACCGGTTGGTTAGCAAGGAAGCGAGGGCTAAATAGCAAACTGATCTTGCATCCGATATGTGCTTTTTAGTATAATGTATTCGCGAGCGTTATCAAGTTTCTTGTTTCGAAGAACCAGTAGTTACAGAGGACACCTACTGCGCAACTAGAACCTAATTACCCATTTATAGTCATGCATTACGTCCTGTAACTGCATTCTAAGTAAGAGATAGTTCTAGTCTATTTTGGGTAATTAGTAAAAAAAACCTTGTTCGTGACAAGTCTTCTTTTCAGAAATTAGCGGATTCCTTTGATGTAAAAAATGAAAAAAGAACTTGTTTTCAATGTTGGTAACTTTATAACGATTCTGCTACTAGTCTAGAATCTAGATATCTAAAAGTTTGTAGGCGACAGCAAGAATTCAACATTAGACGTAGTTTTAACCTGCATTGTTTATTAATTTATATATTTGATTAATTAACGTACAACTCAAATGACTACGTTAAGTATTTCTTCAGCCTTTGAAATAGACTCCCTTATTTAGACAATTTTGAAAGTAATTAGGTTTAAATTTAATAACGCTACCTGGCGCTTTTTTCCAACGTCTTCCAGTGTGTCTTCCTATGGAGATCGTATTCGTATCATCTTAGCAATGCAGTAATCTTGGTAAGGAATGTTGTGGAATGTAACCATAATGAGAAGGCCAATCCTTGGCCAAACCACGTTAGTCAGACCCAACAGATAGAATAGATACCATTTCAACGAAATGATCATTATCCTTTGTTGTCCCGTTTATGTCAAAATAGAAGAGGCCCTTATTAATAATCATTTTTGCCTATAATATCGATGGTAAAATAATACCGAACTTTGATACACAAAATATCGGATATATTGTATTAACAACGGGCGACGTAGATTGGAGTTCTCGTTGATAAAAACACCTCGTCGTTCTTCATGAAAAGTACAACAGATGTTCAAATTCGTGCGTAAAAATACTTAAGTGATGTAACTACTCTCTGCGTCGGCGATATCACGAAAACTACGTCAAAACAATTGCACTTCTAATTTCATCAAACCTGGTACTGTCGGTGTAGTCGGATGCAAGTAAGTGTGTCGCGTGACGACGCGGTCACGCTGCGTGCTCGTCACGGTACTGCGTCACGTCACTCCTGCTACTCCCGGTGGATCCTAGACGCGCATTTGACTAGCATCGCGTCAACACATTATTGTCCCATTGCAGGGCACGGATCTCCTCTCTGAGAGGGCACTTAGGTCATAGCCTACCGCGCTCTAGCCAAGTGCTAAGTGGTAGACTTCACACATCTTCGCACATACACACTTCAGATCTTTTTTTTACTAAAGATATAACCTTAAGTGACGCGGTAAATGCAGCTACGTAGGTTTACTGTAAGTGGATTGTATGTTAGTGGTTTTTGTATAGACAAAAAACTTTCTCTAACTAACAGATATCTTTCAAAAATACACAAAATCTCAGGCAAGATCTAATAGGTATGTTAAATAAATAATTTATCCAAATTAAAGTGATTGATAGCGTGATAGTTTTAATGTTTGCCTAAGTACGTAAATAGATTGATGGTTACGCATATTTTAGGAAAATGCATTTCGTTGAGAAATAATGACTTCCCAACAAAGTCAGCACATGGTGAACTCATTTTTCAATGAATTTTTTAATATCTAACTCATGATTCAGTTTAAAATGCTGACATCATTAGTTATCATATATTTATCAATTATCATTTTCCTGTATGGTATGCATTAATCATGATCTGTCTCGTGCATTTTCCCATTCTATTGATATTTCAGTTATTTTGTGTTTGGTCACAATTCACAGTCCCAGATATCATTCCGTAAATAAGTAAACGTTGAAATGTCTGTACTGGCATGGCGCCACTGTCGGAATATTTCTTATTCTAAATTGATAGTCCTATTCCGAAAGTTTAAAAGTGGCATCAAATCAGTAGAAGAGTCGGAATTAATACGCGGGGGTTCCATTCTATTTACGCCAGTGTCACTGAAGGTCACTCACGATGCGCGCTCCGCCCGCCCTGACAAACACCGTTACGAGGTCGACGAACCTGCGCCCAATTATACAACAGATGCAAAACCTTTTACGCAAGGAGTTAGAATGTTTTAATGCGTCACTTTATGTACATTTTCTTTGAACTATAAATAAATATAGATAATGTATAACCATTTTTCGGCACTCTTTGGTTAACTTTTGGTTTTATTGTGCTGTGTATGTATGTAGATACTAATTTAAAATGAAATGTAAATAAATAAATTAGTTTAAACCTAATTTAATAAAATGAAATTACAATGTAAATTGTAAGAATGCTAATAGAATTTATGGCGTTAAATTGGCGACTGCATTGATGCTGCACCGGTTTGGGCGACTTGATACGTTCAATCGTGGTATCGAAAATGCGTGTTTTAGTGACTGTGTTAATGCTACATTCAATTAAATAAACGCAAAAAATGTTTCGTTGTCAGTTTCTGCATGAAATGTTCAAAAGCTATACTAAGATCAACGCTTAAATGTCTGCAGTGCATCGAGTGCTAGAAAGTGCCAAAAATAATGATAACCGTTTAGTGGCCAAGATACGAAATACCTGATTGCTTTCTTGATTTTAGTATAATCAAGAGTAAAGATGACTTAATTTTGTACATTCAGAAAGTGAACTACTATAGCTTTTAGTGAATTATTCGATCATCAATGCAGGTATTATTTCCAGATTACTTAGATAATTTTCACTACGTATGTCTTTGATGTGGTGGTTAACGTAGATTACAACCAATTAACAATTAACGGGCTTCGCGTATGTTTGTTTCTTGTTTTAGTTTCTTCAAGATGAGATAAGTATTCTTAGGTGAACGCATCCAATTTAGTAGAAGTTTAGTGAATTAAATCAAAGTACCCGAGGCGACAATTCCATAAAGGGGTAGAATAATTCATGAGTAATAGTCGCTTAAATAGATGCAGCTATATAAGGCATGGGATACAAGTATGGGAAGGAACGATTTAAGATCAATTTCCTTGCTATCGGAGGTGGCATACCGTTTTTCAGACGTCGTGAGAAGGTTCAAGAGCGTATAAATCGCGGACGACATCGTTTATCGGAGCAGGCTGCGGGCACATACATTATAGGGTCGTGGTCTATAAGTTACTCGGGCTAGTTCCTGCCCTCAAGCAGACAAAGTCATCACGGACGAAGTAATCAATTAGACTCCAAATAGCACAGATTTAACTCCAACTTAATCCACAGGGGTAGTAACGTATTAGTGAACGACCTCAGATAGTAAGTACTCTTATTCTATTTGAGGTTGAATATAGATGTTCATAGGCCGTAGTTGCCTTTTATTATCAGGTGCACAGCTTATGCTAAAAATTATATAAAAAGTTGAATATATAATTGTTTGTGAGCCTTTTCTGGCTACATCTGATGGTTTTGCTCATCGGGTTGCTGTTTGGCCCATATGAATGTCAAACTTACTCAGTCAAATAAATAGCAATTGGCGGTGCTGAACCTTCGATTTCTTTGACTAATATATTGTATTTATTAGGTTACATTTATTAGCAGTCTATAAGTTTAGTTTGCACATGCATGCCACATTAGTCTTGCCGCACCGGACACGATTCACTTCGACTTTGTATGCCGATGTGAGTTATCGAACCAGATTACAGCAGTTGGGAGCAAGTTGAATACTAGCTTGACGACTCTAACAAGATCTCGGAATTGTCATTTTTCAAACCATTTCATCTACATCGTGATTTATATTTAACCGATTTCCTAAAACACATTGCGAGAGGTTTTTTTAGCTGCGTACATATATTATTATGTATGTATATGTAATGTATATGTATATTAGACTATTACTACTATTTTTACTGGTATAATTTGGCCATGCCTAAAAGTATTATTAACCATATTAATTTTTAACGTCTTAATTTTTTTTGTAATATAACATGATTTATTGGATTCCTTTGATTTCGATGCTGCAAGGTAGAGTCAAAATAAAGAACATAAACACACTTTACACTCACATGCATTTTTGTTTTAAAAAGTTACATATTGCTTTTTAAATGTATATTTCCTATAAGCAAATTGTATGCTATGACATATTGGTAACTTTAGTTATTGTCTAACTATGTACATAATACACAATGTCGACCAAACTTGTCCATGCCTCAGGCGACCCAAGAGCTGGTGGCTACTTTGCACAAAGAATAAGCCT
>DWNY01000462.1:0-16285 GCA_018250635.1 Telegonus apastus | reverse complement strand
GTAGAATTTCATGTACTTATTGATATGTATATTTTTATATAATATGAGATACCAAACGAGCATGCAATCCACCTGACAGTAAATGGCCACTCCTGTCAATTCAAATCTGTAATCCACCCTAGATAAGATAGGTGTCTTACCTAAAGTTGGCCATAGATGATTTAGACAAAGCTTAACCTCTGAATGTCTTCCTTCCTACACCTATAATTGTTATACCATTGTTATAATTAGTGATTGATATATACTCCTGCTTTTATAACATTGTTATTTTACTGTCTCATTCACAATAAAACCCCTCGATAATAGGAGAAAATTCAATGCAGAGACGATAATTGCTTCATTCGATTTTTACCCTTTACCGTCGTAGATAATGGAATAACGTTACGCTTTTTAATTTCTAATTCAGCCGAGCAAACAGTTGTTAGCGTATCTTTTTAATAGGATTTGAACGTAGTATTCACACATGGATAAACTTGTTAAAAAGTAAATCCGTTTGTTGATTATTCATTTCTAAAACGGTTAAATCTGTGTTTGGAAAAACGAGTAGAATAGCTCGTGTTTATTTGGTATTGACCATAAAACTTGATAAAGGTTACTGTTCTGAAAATCTCTTTAAAATAACAATATAAGCTCAAAAAATTAAAGGACACGTTTTCATCATTGTGTTGTTTATACCAATAGCTGAATAAACGTACTATCTAGCATGGGGTGGTTATTGGGTTTATTTTGGAAAGACATGGGTCTTTATTATTAATAGTTAAGCTAAACCTCATGTATTGGATTCGTTAACAATAAATCATATGAGTCAAAAGTCGTGGAATTTACTAGAAGCCATTGACAAATCCTGACCTTTCTGACTCCAATATCGGATCAACTCTAAGATATCAAATTATATTATTTACCATTTTTATTTCATTACGACAAATAAAGTGGTTTAAAATTAATTTATAATATTGATCCACGATATTTTAATGTTACGTTTATTTAATATCTGTAGTATCTCCTACGAGAATGTAAAATTCTAATACATATATATCCAGTGATTCTTATTGATATTTAATAAAATATTTTAAACAGATATTAGTTATTACGAGTTGTATTTATTCTGTTTAATTTAATACATTTGTAGCAGTTATTATACATTAATATTATCTCTCCACGGTTCTTCTCTTCATGAACTTTGACGTTCGAAAAATGGTTCCCAAAGTTTTCACTTCACGTAATAATATATAGATTACGAGGATATAACTTTTTTTTTAGATTTTTAGCATCGAGTGAACAAAGTAGATTCTTATGTCGACTGATATTTTTGGGACATGCTCCATGCTCGACATGTATTGTAGTACATAACAATCGTCGTTTAGACCGAGTTTGTCCAGTACGTTTCTAACAAAGGCCGCCTATACACGGGGGTATAAAGCCCGGGATACGGCGACTCGTTAAAATTTTAATCCGCTCCGATATAAATCTGATTGGAAATGCACTGACGTACGGATCGTTAAGCTCAAACAACGGGACGAAAAAATATTTGGCGTTACACAACGTGTGTTTGGTATTTAACGCCACAGAGTAAATAACGTGTAGACATGGCATTATGTGTTAGGTGTTATGGGCGTATAATATGACCATTTGTATGGATGTGATGTGGAAGTCTGAAACGGTTCTGATTTGCCTAATGTAAAATGGGAATAAAATATGTAACTTTAACATAAGATAAAATGCAAAAAATTATTTGTAGTGATATACATACATATAATAAAATACTATTGGGCATTTGACGGTAAAAAATAGATAAAGATAGTAAAACTCTTCGTATACGAAGGAATATACCTACCTAGAACATGTTAACAGTGTACAGAAGTTTATCGCTATGTACAAATAGTACTAATTATTCGACTGCGTCAGAAGGAGCGCAATGTTTGTATGTATGGATGTATGTTTATTTATTTGACTTAAACGCTTTGACGGATTTTACCATAACATATTAGATTTACTTGGAATTGTTTCGGTTGTCATAGTTATTACATTTAATGTTCTCATTACCGTTCCTCTAAAATTAATAGGTATATTTATGTCTACTTGTGCATTTAAACGGCTGCACGGGTATCTGATAAAAAAATTGGGTTATTTCTAGATTTAACAATGTCTGTATTTAACCCCATATATTGTCCCAGAGCATTTTACGTCGAAACCTATTTACGTTTATTGTTTTGCATTGCGCAACTTCAACTGAACTATATTTAGAGTGATAAAAATCCAGTAAGAATGATTGATTTAAAGTTTTATTGGAATCTGATTGATTGCTATTTGCTAAGAGATTCCGATAAATTTGTCGGACCATTTTAAGAATTGTCGTCAACTCCACTGCTGGGCACGGGTCTCCGATTGAGAGGGTTTTTAGGCCATAGTCCACCGCTAGTGGCCAAGTGCGAATTGGTAGACTTCACACACCTTCAAGAACTTTTTTTAAGGAACTCTCAGGTGTGCAGGTTTCCTCACGATATTTTCCTTCGCCGTTAAAACAAGTGATAATTAATTTCTAATACGCATATAACTTCGAAAAATCAGAGGTGTCTGGGATTTGAAGCTCGGATCCCCGATTGAGAAGCAGAGTTTCAACCATTAGGCTATCACTGCTTTACGCTATGCACGTTTAGACTGAGCAAAAATAATATTATACAAAAAATAATAGTAAATTGTATGTAAGGTTTTTTTGGCTTTGATGATTCGTGTGGCGTCTGTTAACAATCTGACTAAGAGTTCAGGTTTCAATCTTGAGAGGTAACTACGTTTAAGAGGTTTATTTAGTTTAACATGTAAATTGTGAATTTAAATACTCTCTCAGTCTGGATGTTAATGGTTGTCCTCGAAATTTATTACATTCTAATAGTCATAAGTATATAAAACATTAATTTTATTTATCCGTTTTATAATAATGAAGTAGCAAAGAAAGCAATCCACCTGATGCTAAGTGGTAACTGATGGCCATGGACTCCAGTTATAAAGCCAAGATATGGTATCTTTATATATCATATACAATGATGCCCTATAAAAAAATGCCTTACAAAAGCTGACTGTCTGTATTGGAAAACTCGTCTTATATAACTGAATTATGAGGTAGAAAGGCGACACTTATAAAAACCATTTCAACTTAATCTTAAGGGGTAACCCATCTGTGGTCAGACACAGTTAGAGTTCAGGTAACAGTGGGCACTTGACATCATGCACTACGCTTCATTAATAATTGTACATTTGCACGTTAGCATAATACAATTTATTCGAACGTTAACATTAATAAAATATTAGTAACATTTTATTATGTTAGCAAGTTACTATGTTGTTTAACAAACGTAACAAAGTTACACAAACTCGCTCTGCGTATGAATGTGTCCTGTTGCAACTGAAATATGATCCGGGGGTGTTCCGTGAGCGGATATTCACCACACAACTCCTAGCGAGTGTTAGTGATAATAATGTTTTGCTTGTACCAGGTGCATAATCTATTTTATAATATTTTTCACTCTATTTCTCTCTTCCTCTAAATCGTGCTTTCTCTCGGTTTCTTTTTCTATCTATATCTTCCTATTTCTCTCACTCTTATTCTGTTCTGTTTTATGTTCTGTTTATATACTAGATAAGCTACTTTAAACAAGTCGTGTTCCTTTTTTGTAACTTAAAGATTAAAGCCGCTGAAGCGCTGAACCAATAGTAATACGGTCTAACGTCTCCTTCAAACTGCTGCTAGATTTGCTACAAGGAGTATGCACGTTATCCGCATAGACTATGATGCGAGCACTATGTGACTGAGTGCAGTGTGGCCAACCGCCGCAATTGAACGGACACTACAGTGGTATGCAGTGTTTTCTCTAGTACTTTACTACATAGAATCTTGATGTTAAATGTGAACTTCTTTTCTTTATAAGTTTGAAGGTGCCAGAACATCTCATGGTTCTGCCTAATAACAGCAGTATTCAGCGGTACCGCGTTCTGGCCTTGTAGGTATAAGAAGGTAGGTAGACATTTATCCCAGGGTTTTATCTTCGTTTTCAGGCGCCTGTGATACGATCTCACAGCTCGTGCTTGTTTATTCATTGTTCATAAGTGGATCGAGCAGAAATATCAGAAATTAGTTTTTACACGTGGCTTTGGTCGCGAGGGCCGTAGGTATAAAAGTATGTAGGTTGTAGGTATAAAAAATATTTTTCAAGCCCTCGGGAGTAGTATATTTTTAGGGATAAATACCATTGGAATAAGCATGTCTCCCTTACCACACCCTTCAGACCAGAACACAGCAGCGCTTAACACTGCTATTATAAGGCAGAAATAGGTGTGACGGTAGTGCCGCCTGAGTCGAACCACAAAGGGTTTTACCACTTTTCCATATGATTAAAAAAGTAAGTATTTACACTATAATGCTCCTTTTAAGCTCCCAGTAGACAATTCTCGTGTTTCAAGACAGCATGTAAGTCGGGGTGGCCGTTAAAATGCAATACAGTGCGACAATCCAGCTTGATTACGTATCAAGCGACGCTTTGAGAATAACGCTTGGCAGAAACGTGAGCTACAACTGTGGCTCTTTGACAATTTAGCGTCAAAAAGGTCTTTGACAATTTTACGTCGCTAAGGAATGGTGACAGATTTTTTTTACAATACACTAGCTTAAAATGTTGTAGGAAATTTTCCAAAACGTTCACCTTTTGGAAAATTTATATAATAATACGTGAAGCGAAAATTTACGGTACCGTTTTTCGAATACTGTGCGCACGGAGGACTGTGAGAAGAGGCAATTTTTTGACATAGACATGTGATATAGTTCACAATTTACGTCTTTTATATTGTCAGTATTGTTGTCAGCGCTGTAAATAATGAGTATTTTATTTTCTTTCATTTAATACATTTGTAACACATATTAGACATAAATATAATTAATCAATAATCTTCTCGTCATGAACTTTTACGTATGTCCAATATCGTAATCCTCTCTGTGTCAGGTTCGAAATATGGCTTCGCAAATTGTCGCTTCACGTATTAATATATAGATCACTTGTCATAACAGCGAAGCAACATAAAATTCTTTGATTATATTCTCTATAGATGTAACGTCCCGGTTATTTTCAAATTAAAAACGTCAAAAAACTAAAAGCGGCGGCGTCTTAAAAACGGCGTCGCATGAATGGTCGAATGCTCCCATTAAGCTATTTTGATTAGTCAATAAATAAGTTTTATTGCTTTAGAGGCTAACAGTTAGTGACTATTTTTTGGATGGTTGGCAAGTGACGCTCGATTAATAATGTTCTCATGGATAATGTTCTTTAAATAAACACTAATTCGCACTTGACTAGCGTGGTGGACTGTGGTCTTTGGATTGTGGAAACGAATTACTCTTGATCTGAGAGGAAACCCGTGCCCAACAGTGGGACATTAAATGATTGACGATGAATTGGACAGTGTATATATGGCCCTATCCTTTCTACATCAAAACAACGGACCTAAACAATTTTATCATTTTTTTTTATTAAATTTCAGCAAATACAAAATACACAAAGGGTACCTATATTTCAACAATTTTGTTAACAACTACTCCGAAGTAATATTTCTTACCTAAGCGTTCAGTTGGTTTAAGTTCCACTAACGGATTTCACCGCAATTGTAGGATTAACGCGCACCACAACCTCATATCAAAGGCTTTTCTTAAGTCTCACTGCAGCGACCGTCAAGTAAGTAATTAGTTTTGCTAAGAAATTTATACTTCCCTTTTACCGATTTTTTATTTATTATTTTGTTGTACGCGTTTCATGATTGATCCAGTAGGATTTTTACGATAGTAAATTTAAGATATCTGTTTTGGATTTTAGATCAAAGGTGGAGGAATTCTTTGTGTCAACTCCGACGATACACACACCTGTTTATTCTGTTAAGGGTGTGTATGGGATTCTGATCTGAGACATTCCAACTTAGTCATCGGTCTCCTGTGAGATTCAAAGTTCACGAACATGGCACGAGCTACAATATCAGTTTTGCTTTACTCCTGTATATCCTGTGATATGCAAGATCTTTCTTTTCTGTTCGCAAGCACCATATATAAATATTTTATACCCTATTTCACTATGACAACTAAGATCATTCTAACGACACCTGATGTGTTAAAATTCGTCAAGTCGTTTAGGCTGTGGGGCGTGTCAAAGAAATGGACATTCATACTCTTGAAAAACAGTACCCTCCTTCTGACGCAGTTGGGTAAAAAGTGGAAGCCACTTACCTTGGCGTCATATGTGCACGATTTCATTATTTTACTTATAATATTATTTACAAACAAAAATGTACTAAAATGCTATATGAAAAGAATAAATAGGCTGGTTGTACAGCCGTAGTTGAACTAAAGTCTTATCACATTCAAATTGTTTTTCTCACAGAAAAGTTCAAAAGTTAAGGTTTATTTTTAGGTAAGAAATAATTTCGTATCTAAGTCTTTCATCGTAAACACTGTTTTTAATCAAGCCGCCGTCTGATGTTTTATTTAATTGTTTACCTACTAGTTTATCGCTTTTAGTAACAAAATAATTCTCCGATTTATTGCTCAAGAAAACAAAAATCGGGTATTTACTGTCTTGGGCCACTGTTGCTTATGTACATCTGTAACTAACCCCAGACATGATCACAATGTTCCGTAAGGTCTGACACAGAAAAGTATGTGTCCCATACGATACCCTTCAGATAAAAACGCAGCGGCATTGAACACTGATGTTGTTAGGCAAAAACAAGTCTGATAGTTATTGAATCAGAAGGGTCCCACCACCTTCAAAATACCTACCGAAAACAGAAACATATTGATTTTCGTATGAAGGGTAAGCCATGTTTCTACAATATCAGTATCGTTTTTTCACTATTAAATAGTTCCTAGTACTTATTACAAATCAATTTACCTGATGTAAATCGACCACAAAGTTCACTGACCATAAAAGAACTTTAGAAACTGATTATGCCACAAAAAACCCAATTATTCTATCATTAGACGGTCATTAGGCCCGATGGAAGGTACATTAATTTTACCGAACAAAAAATAAGCACTGATACCAGTTAAGATAAATATTTCCACTTTTTATTTATGAAATCCGAACATTTTTACACGAGTCTGTTTATAGTAAAACATGCTACGTCGTTAGAGCTGTATTTGGATTATTTTGTTTTGATATTTTATAGGTAAAATAATGAACAATCCGAACTTAACAATGGTAGATACATGTAGTTCTGGGAGCACAATAGCGCTACAGTATCCCCTGGCTGCCATAAGAGACGACTAAAATGGGCTTTTAGAGTTGCAGACAATAAGAGTGAGAGCTCGAACCACCTGGTCAGCGACCCAGGGAACGACGGCGGTATGTGTGGTCGCAAACCATCGTCAACACCAGACATTTGGTGGGCCAAGCGCTTTCCTGGAGCTCGTAGGGGCAATGCGATCAGAGGACTCCGGTTGCATTCCTTCCGAGATCCCAGCGTCCTCTTCGTAACGCTGAGACCTCGACGACGAGACGCTGAGACTCGTAAACCCGGCGTGGCCATTTCCCCGTCAAAAACAAAAAAAGGTACAGCGGGCTGTAAATGTTTAGAACAAAAAAAAATTAAAAACTCTAAGAAACAAGAGATCTTAATAGAGATATCATAATTCCAGGAAATCAAACAAAAACAACCAAAAATAACACGTGAAGCCATCTTAATTAGTTTTGGCCAAGAAGTCGAAATCCCCTTGCCCTTGAGAAATTCAATTTGGGCGTTACAATTCTGACGTTTCGAAGAAATACCGGTCTCGAAATTGTTGCTTAATAGTTTGAGGCTTTGCTGGAAATAAGACTTCAGAGTTGAGGAATTATGTTATGACTTGTTTTGATACAATAGACCGAATTCATGAATTGTTGAAATTGTGACTACATTTCTAGGGAGCACATTTTTCTGACTAACGCGCCTCTGTCATGCTATTCCGTAAGATTGTTTTGTAATGTTGAAATTTGAATATGCCATGAAATATCAAATTTTCTTTGTGTGGTTTTCTTTGTGTGGTGAGGGAGACATACTTATCCACGCGTTCCTTTAATGTCTCACCTAGTACTCAGGGGTAGCAACCCCCTGACCTCAGATAGGATTCTTGTTTTATCTGGCATTGATCACAGATTTCAAACGAACACGCAGTCCACCTGATTGTAAATGACTCCTACATCCCATGAAAACTAGAACAACCCCAGGTAAGGTAATAATCCTAGCTGAGGTGGGCCACAGATGCTTTGCTACCCTTGAGGGCTAAGCTGCTAGGCCTCGAAGCTTACCTACCCTTTAGGACTCTGATAACTATATCTCTAACTGACAACTACTTCTACCACCTTTTGAACATGCAGCCCATCTGATGGTAACCTCTGGTCACATCTGTAATCAAACCCAGATAAGATCGCAGTTCTATCTGAGGTCGGCTATAGATGCATTGCTACCACTGAGGACTAAGTTGGAACGTCTCCAATAAGTACGGGTATGTCTCTCTTACCACATCCTTCAAACCAGAACACAGCATCGTTTAAACCTGTTGTTATTAGGCGGAAATAGGTATGGCTGTGCCATCAGAGTCGAATCACAAAGGGTTTTACCATCAAAAGATGCTACTAGAAAAGGCCAATTAAGAACAACACGTGAGAACATGTCCAATAACATGTTCCTATTGTTTCCTTTTGAATATACAGGGTGATATAAAAAGTTTACGGTCGTAACAGCTGGTCGGTTTATTATGTGTCGGAGTAGGTTGGGGGATAAAAAAGTAAATGTCATTCTTCGGGCATACAACGGTGAATGTGGAAAATGGCATCTTAAAGTATAAGCATTTTGTGGGTAAAAAGTTGTTTTTTGACTTAAAGATTTGCCGTAAAATCTTATTTCGTTCACTCGTATTTTTATATATTGAAAGTAACAGACGAACGTGTACCATTGCCGCTCATAGGCGACTGTGATCAAACCCTGGTAGCATTATATTGTTACTTGAAGTTAACCACGGATTACTTGCTACCCTGAGGACTAAGTTGTAACGCCTCGGATAAGTTTGTCTACCTTACCAGGTCTTACAGATCAAAATGATGTATTTTGGTTTGTAAGACGCTTAAAACTATAGATATAAGACAGAAATAGACATGGTGTTGGATAATGTTGTCGAACTATGAAGGATACCTTTTGTTTCTTTCAGGAAAAATGTTTTAAAAGTGTATAATGGCTCGTGGTTATGATGAAGCTTTAAATATATCATAGTTTATATGATATATTTAAAGCCAAGTGATCTAACAGCTTAATAGCATATTTCTTTTATACCGAGACTGAGTATATCAGACGTCTGAAAGCTTACGACTAGATAATAAAACACATATTAACTAAACCCACAACACCAGATGCGAATAAACTGTACCCTAAGAATTTCATGTTACATTTGGTATAAACTGCTACACTCAACGTAATTTGGCACGGGAGAGCATTCTTCCGGTCGCAAATTGAGGCTTTGTTTCATCACAATACTTCGGGAGTTTTCCGGAAAAATCAGGAATAAGGATACATTCAAACGCAATTCAAATAAAAATGAGCTGTTACAATATGGCATCATGCGATTGATTGTTGGTAACTTTCAGATAAAAATGATTTTATGTGATTAAAGGCGAAAAAGAGATTCGATTTAAACGCGGTAGAACTATTTGGTGCTCGATTCTGGACCACCGCTACATCTGATTCTACCTGATAACAGCAGTGTTTAAAGGTTGTGGTAAGGGACACGTATTTATCAAAGGCGTTCCAACTTAGTCCTCATGCGTAGTAACGCATTTATGGGCAACTTCAGTCAGGACTGATCTGATGACTGATAAGATCTTATCTGGGGTTCATAATAAATAGTCTAGTAGTGACCATGTACCATCAAATGATCCATGCTCGTTTGCTACTGTCATATTATAAAAATTAAAAAAAGGTCTCGTTCCCAATGTTAATCAAATGCTTCCTAAGTACTAACTAGAAATTGCTAATGTAATTAACTTTTCAAAGTGGTGGAACCTTTCGTGGTTCGACTCCGACGGCACCACCCGCACACCTACAACAGCAGTGTTAAACATTGCTGTGTTCTGATTTGAAAGGTGTGATAAGAGAGACATACACGTACTTATTCGAGACGTTCCAACTTAGTCTCCGGGGTAACAATGCATCTATAGCCAACCTCAGGTAGGACTGCGATCTTATCTCGGTTTGATTACAGATGTGACCAGAGGTGATCATCAGATGGGCTGCATGTTCATTTCTACTTCCACAAAATAAAAAAGAAAACACTTCACGTTACCAACATGGTTTTGTGATACAAGCAAGATTATTTTTTTATGTACGCAGTAAATTTCATCAAAAAAAATCGGTCGTTATACGTTCCGATGAAGTTGAGTTTGTTTCAAACCGAAGGAACGTTGTTGGTAATTTAATAGCCACTTTGTACAGCTCTAAACCATTTCGGAGAATCAATTTTCGTTGCTTTATCGGAGCGTAATGTCAATATTTACTGACAGTGAAGTAGAGACGTTCGGTGAATGTGAAACTTCAATAACAGATGTTTGGAGAAGATCTGTAGATGGGTGAACTATATTTCAGCTATATAAATAAGTAAGGTATCCTCAAACCACTAATAAAATTTTACTTTAAAAACATTGGCCAAGAAAAAGTTAGAATCTTAAAAAGAAAAAAAATCCTATAATTAATGCGAGATACAATTATAACAGAGATCTATTCAACGGTAAAGGATTTACGTCTGAAAAACTCCGACCAAGAAATAATATCGAATTGGTCTTAAAAATAGACCACTTTTTACTATAATTAATGCAAGATAAAATTATGATAGGACCCATTTAGAACGGTAAAGAGGGGCAATTATGAAAATTATGCGATTTTGGGCGGTGTTCGCGAATTTTTAAGCTCTTTCGACATTTAATTATTTCCTTTGTAAGCCCTTACAATTAATTAATTGCTATATTACTTACGATTCTTTACGATGGGAAGAATGTTTAATGGTAAAGAATTCCATTATTCATTAACTTGGCCCTTTTGTGACACTTATTTTTAAAAGTTGTTGCAATAAATGAATTACTAAATCAACGAATAAAGGGAGAAATTTAATTTAGGGACGAAGAATACGACGAACAAATTCTCGAATTAATATCAAGGGCACTTTTAATCCATCGAAATCATCCATCAAACTCCACAGGTTCAATGCTTGATAAGGCTTTGAAGGTGGTAGAACCTTGCGCAGTTCGATTTCGGCGGCACCACCGCCACACCTATTTCTGCTTAATAACAGCAGTGTTAAGCGCTGCTGTGTTCAGGTTTGAAGAGTATAGTAAGGGAGACATGCTTAATCGAGGCGTTCCAACTTAGTCCTCGGGGGTAATAACGCATCTGTGGTCGACTTCAGGTAGGACTGTGATCTTATCTGGGGTTGATTACAGATATCCATGGGCGGCAGTGGCCGCTTACCATCAGGTGGGCTGCATGCTTGTTTGCTACTTCCATAACATAAAAAGTCTCTGCTGATAGAGGTTGATTACACAGCAAGACGCTGCTGCAGAATATCTAGATTCCAGAATTTAGATAATCTAAAGCGATTGTGAAGCGAGGAAGCGACACGGCCAGCCACGTCGCTTCCTAAGATATAGACGGGACGAGTTGTAATGGTATTTATATTTACCTTATTATTATTATTTATCTTCACCAGTTAGCGGATAAAAATCTCATGTAATGCGTTGCTCCCACGTCGCGTGGTCCCAATCCTTTAGAAGGTTTCCCTCGAAAACAAAAAAGTGGTAGCAACGCATGACCAATATCACATAAAAATTTAATCTTATTTGCAGGTTGCATTAGCAAACTGCCACCATCGCTTTCACCCATAGACACCTCCAATCAATCCTAGGTAATATTATAATCCATTCGCAGGTCAATCGCAGATGGAAGAAACGGTGGTAGAACGACTCGAATAAGTCACCCTTTGTACCAGAACACAGCAGCGCTTAAAAATAGCACATGAGACTATATAAGATTTAAATTAATCATGAACGATACGAATAAGAAGTTGGAGATAAAGTATGCAAATTGTAAGCATGAATGTATTAGCAAGTTCTGCTTGTAATTACTGTACTTAGCTCCATTTTACCGACTCCAATACGAATATACTTAACGACTTTATACGTACAAACGTGCTTAGGCACTTGTTCCATCTATAGCTATGCATTAGAGCTACGTGGGCGAATTAAAGCGAACGGGATTGCGAAGCATTTCTATAAGTGATTCAATGCAATGCAGGAACTCAGGCCAGTGCGAATCGCGCTGCGCGATCGCCGCTGCCGCTTATCGGACAATATATGTATATGCCATCGAAAACATAAGTTGTAGAATAATTGGTCAAGTGCGAGTAGAACTCGCACATAGAGGGTTCCGTACCATCAAATGTTGCATAAGAATCAGCATGAAAAGGATCGGCCCTTTCATTTGATATCCATATTTAGGGATTTTTTTTAAATATATGTAATCCGCCATATTGTAGCAGCGGCCGTCTTGGATTTGAATTTGTCATAGTGCATAGTATTCTACAAGTTAAGCCCTTTCATTTGATACCCATATTTAGAGCTTCAATAGATAAACCGTTAAACTTTTTTAATTTTTTGGTATTTATTATTATAGCGCCCATAGACATACACATTTTGTAAAAAAAATCAAGTATCTACCTTTTACCGTCCAAGAGATAAAAGCCTATGACAATCGGATAGACGGATAGACAACGAAGCCTTAGTAATAGCTTCCGTTTTGACCCTTTGGGTACGGGACCCTAAACGCTACGTCTCGCTACTCAAGTTTTCCGATCGTAAAAAGTCGTATCCATGTAATACCATATCGGTTAATTTATTCAGTCTCTACTTAAGAGATATTCTAACTTAATACCTAATTAGCTACCTTAACATCATGTTATTGTGACCATTTCAAAATTTAAAATCTTTTATGTTTTAATAAATAGATTGATTTGGCCATCGCACTATATAATCTAATTTAATACAATATATATTACTTGTAAGATTGTGTTTTCATGCGATCGTTAAGTCAGTGAGTGACAAAATTAAGAAACTTAGATTAATTATAATTCTTAAACTACTGGTTCAAATTGAATGAAATTTGACATGTACCGTATTTATATAGTACTTGGTTACTGAAAATTCAGGCTTCCAATTTTATCCAAAAGGATAGGGGAGTCGAAAAGGTCAGAGGCGATTCTAGAAAAGGACTGACTACTAACTGATGTCATTTAACTGACATCAGTTAAGTCAGTAACTGACATCAGTTAAGTGCTTAAAGCTATCCTCAAGGTCAACTTAATCTTCCATCCAGTTCTTTTATAACGCTTTCTACACTCATAGCCCCACACTAGGATTTTCTCCTATGTCGTGGGTGCCATGGAAACATAAAGACGAATACACAAACACCCAGACCTAGAACAGAAATCTAAACTCATCATTCAGATGAGTCTGGCCGGGGATCGAACCCGGAACCCACGGTCACCGGTATGGTGACCGCTCCACCACGCGGGTCCTCCAATTTTTTTTTTATCACAGACGAAAATATCGTTTCTCGTTATTATAATCATAAAAGTTCACTCGTCCGCCCTCAGACAAGTCATTAAGACAGTTAAATGTAATTACTGTTCTTAGCTCAATTTTACCGGCTCCAAATATCTAATGACTTCGTACATTTGTAAATGGAAGAGTTAAGATTTCACAGCCTGAAACAGAAACGAAGTGTTTGTTACCCTAAAGTAAAATGGTGTAAGTCGCAAATTCAAAAAAATACTTTGAGAACATTATGGAAAAGTAAAAGTAAGCGGTGATTCATTTAATATCAGCATAAGTTCAGTAAATTGTGGTGAGTCCCTAAGATTACATTTTTTTTTTATAGGATTGAAGTAACAAGCTACCATGTAGGTAGCACTGATGGTAAGGGGCTACTGCCGTCCAATGATCAAGCCCAGACATGGCCAACCACAGATGTTGATACCCCTGAGGTTTAAGTGGGACACCCCTGATAAATATGTCCTTCAGACAAACTACTATAGGTACCGAGCCTTAGTAAGGAAGGCAGAATTTTTTCCCAGACATGGCCAACCACAGATGTTGATAACCCTGAGGCTTAAGTGATACCCCTGATAAATATGTCCTTCTGACAAACTACTACCGATCCTTAGTAAGAAAGGCAGAATTTTGTCTTAAAACTAATGTTAAATATCTAGAATTCTAACTTTGTGAGACGAATTTTCAGCGCGTCGGGAATACATAGATGCTTCAAATTCAAAAATCCATCTGGAGCTACACGCGAATACTCTTACAAAACCTATTTTTAACTTCACAGCTAATATTGAAAGTATGTATATGTGACTTACCAACTTGTGTCAAAGGAACTCACGATATAATGAACACGAAATTGTTCTTAACGAGCGAAAAGCGTTGACTTTAAGATAAATTCAAATGTAAAGATTCAAAGACTGATATTACATGACTTTGAATTGGTTACGCTTCGAACATTCAGAATGAAATTTAACAATTTCAACGAACTTCAGGATTGTTTAGAGAGATGTTTTCATTTGAATCAAAATTATGACTTCTACTAGTATCATAATCCGATAAAGATCTGGTTTGAATGAATTGAGATATTATGTACGAGGGATGTATGGATATGAAATTTCGTATCTGGATATAGACATGTGAAAAAAATTATACCGGTTTTGGATACGGTTACTGATATGAAATTATTTCGGATTATCCGTTAATTTTGGATAGTTTCGCTTAGGGATTTATGAATTTAAAGTATAGCGAAAACAAAATAAAATACAACGAAGTAATGATTTAATTTATTTCCAATTAAGAAACCGTTATTGTGTCGGCACAGCCTGAAAACCATTAATTATCCGAAATTATGCGAATTTTTCATTTCAGATTCGGATAGATTTATATTTCGGATATCCAATAGTTACGGTTACGGATATCCATAACATCCCTGTTATGTACCAAAGTACTACAACCTTTGATATTTCCGCAATATTAATTCATTTCATTTCTTGCGGTTCATTTACCTGAACGAATTTATATCACGTTTACATGAAATGCAATGCCAGTTTTCATATGAAGCCAATTTAAAACAATGAGGCGTCCTCTCGTAAATGTGTGTCAGGTTAACAGCGTGGCAGGGAATGGGTTTATATAATAACGTACCATAAGCAGAAGCGCGAGCCTAAGTAGGCTGTTAGCGTGTTGTCTAACCGTTCATTTTTGTGACGAAGATTGTAGCTTTCTAGTTACAACTCCAGAACATGCATAAGAGACATGAGTTAAAGATTGAAGTATTTAAACTAGGCTTGCCTTTTTTATATTGTGGAAGTAGAATAGTATGCAGCCCACCTGATGGTAAGTGACCACTGCCGCCCATGCATCTGTAATCAACCAGATCACGGACCTATCTGAGGTTGGACATGCGTTGCTACCCCTGAAGACTAAGTTGGTACGCCGCGAATAAGTATGCCTTGTAAGTATTGGCGGTAGTGGCCATTAACCATTAGGCGGACTGCAAGGTCGTTTACTACCATATTAAAAGAAAACTTAGCTGTTTAATGCAATGTTTGCGACGGTTCGTCTTAATTTTTTTGGTCCGAGTAACATCGTAATTTTGAACAGAAGAAAAGTATGTTAGAATAAAAGAGAAACAAGTGTCGGTGGTCTTAAATTATATTTGCAAGAGACCGATTCTATGAAAATCTTAATTATTTTCTTTGAAAAGTTGTTAGGAAAATTTCAATTTATAAGATTTTTTTTGCCTGATAATTAACGAGATTCATGACAAATCCGCAAATCCATTATAACAAAGCTCCTGTTTCTGATTTACCGAAACTCAATAAAGAATATTATTAATGCTCTCCATAACTAAACAATAACAGTAATAGCCTAATAGCAATGTCAGTCCAATGGTTGAAACTCGATTTCTCAAACGGGGGTCCTAGGTACAAAATCCTTGTCCCTGTAGTCCCGGGACCAGAATAGGACTACGGTATCCCCTGCCTGTCGTAAGAGGTGACTAAAAGGGGGCTTCCGGGGTTGTGGGCGGCAAGAGTGGGAACTCTAACCGTCCATCCAGCGACCCCGGGAAGAACGGCGTTATGTGTGGTCGCATGCCGTCGTAAACACCAGGCGGTGTGGTGAGCTTCAAT
>DWNY01000461.1:0-16285 GCA_018250635.1 Telegonus apastus | reverse complement strand
GGGATCGCAACTCATATAGTAAACAATTAATAATTAGAAGGATAATATCAGATCTGTAGTTACTTTTCCATTATTTCAATCATAAATTGAAGTAATTTAACAATCCCAATTTAATAATTCTATTGAATACACCCCGATTTATTTTATATTACAATTTGCTATAGGGCTTCCACTTTGATAATTCAATTGTTTTTGGATCTGGGCCAATATATTGATAATTGATAGTTTTTATCGAAATTTGTTTCGGAATAATATGTTATATGTGATCATTCAATTGTTCAGCCACTTAACTTACGATACATTTATGACCTTTCTACTTATGATTTAACTAAAGTATATTTAACGGAAAGTATGGTTTAATTTGAAAAAGAGGTTTGTAAAAACTTGATTATATAAATTTATATGCCGAAAGTAATTACTCAAAGGTACGTAGAAGATGTAATAATATAGACTGGTATAAAACCGGTATTAGAATGTTGAGTGATAAAAAATATTACCGCAATTTTGTTTGCAAACATCCCATGTCATAACATAAAAATCCCGTGTCTTTGAAAATAAGAAATAGAAATACAAAACTGCGTCAGAATTCATTAGGCATGCTGGTTCAAAATAGCCTAATTTAACAGAAGTAAACCCAAAGGTACTAATAAAATATGAATAAACCAAAATGTGGCGTCAATAAATTGAAAATTCACCTTTTACCGAACTACGTAACTCACAATCGTTGAATTATACGAATTCGGGTAATAACAGAAATGAAGAAAAGGCACATAAATTTCTGTAATAGAATGTAAATCTCGATCTTCGAACGAAAGATTTGTCGTACCAATATCGGTAATGAAATTTATCAGATTACCTTTGACTTGGCATTACCGATTATTGGTTGCTGTATATACTATATCTTCTGTCTGATACGTGGCTTGTGATTTATTAAACTCAGTAGATATTATACGAAAATTGCTGATTATTTTGTTACATCGTTGCAAAACATTAAGGTAATACTTGAAACATTTTTAGAAGATATTTAAATGTTTTGTTCACTACATCATTTCAAGAGTATTTCGCTTAAACACCTTGATTCGAGGCAAGTTTGCGCTGCCACTAAAGTTGTTACAAATACATTAACAGTGCTGTTTGAGGGCAGAAAGAGGTAAAAATAAGACTGTGGTCTCGAAGTAGAACAAAAAAGTGCCTTTAATACTGATATATCACTTCTCTTTATTTTAATTCAGTTCTTTTAATACAATGCAAAATATATTATGTATTGAGTAAACAAAAGTAAATTCACTAAAGTATTATAACTGTAAAAGAATTATCATATCTCCGTCTATTCTTATCTGTGCTTTAATAAAATTATTCTTGAAATATTTCTGCCGTTTGAAAATAATTTGAAAGTTCAACTGCAAAATTCATGCACGACGATAATTTACGACCTAGCAACGAAGTCCAAATTGGAAGCTGAAAACTAGAAGTATGGACCTATTAATTTATTGACGTCACATTTTGGAACCAGTTCAAAGCGGTACTCTATCGATGTTTGTGATTTTCCCCAATTAGTACCTTACACTTTTAATGGCATTCAAATACCTTCTCGAATTAAAATCCATACAAATATTTTAACTCGTACGAAACAGATATATGTACGTAAAACATTTTAGTATTTATAAACGACAACAATACAAGTGACACTATTTTTACCCGACTGCATCAGAAGGAGGGTAAAGTTTTTCGCGTATGTGTGTATGTATATGGACAAATGGTAAGTCTGAAATAAAAATGTATTAGAATAAATATTCACGCAATTCAAACGCTTGATAACAACCTCAAGGGAGCTCATTAATTCGAAAATTTACAATCATTATCTAAAGCTATTCATTGATAAACGATAACTCAAAATTGATATATCGTTTCGTGCGTATTTGAAATTTGAAACTATCGTCGATATCGGACAAGCTTTGTGAGTTTCAAAATTCTCCGATGCCTATATTGCGACTATGTTCTGCAATTCATACCAGAAATAAGCGTAGTAGGAAATGTGTAACCTCATCACGCATTGATGACATTTTAGGACACCGATTTCGTGAAATTCGGTATCGGTTTAAGGATTCTTTATTTCTGTATTTGTGTGTGTTCGTTGAACTGTTCACAAAAATTTATATTTTATTATTTGGAAGAACGGAGGAAGTATCTTTTGGTTTACTGTATTATGTGTGTTTTGCATTATTGGAATTCAACAAAATTTCAAGCAACGTATTTTTAATTGAAACATTACTAGTGACATGATTAGTTATTGTGGTACTAATTAGTTAAACAAACATAGTCCATTGATTCTTATTTATTTCAGCACAATATTCACATTCCTACAAATATTGGCTATGTACATATTATTGAAAACACACAGCACCATCAACAAAATCAACAGATTTTATGAAATGAAAATAAAAACTAAAACTAAGGTAAAATTTAAATTGATCTACGAAAAAATATTGGATAAAATAACAGTAGTTGAGCTCGTACCTACTCGTCAAGCCCCGTCAATTCCAGAACGCCTGAATGCTTCTATCAATGAACATGTCTATCTATTCACTACGGGATAGTACGCCACGTGAACGAAATTTCAATGTGTTCAAGGGACAACGCGGTCCAATTTATCGGGAAACGATTTTTTCGTTTTTGCCCCTGACTTTTTCAGTTATTGGCGAGATGAATGATATTTAGTTTGGGTCTCCGTAGGTACTTTACGAAATGGGAACTATTGGTATCTGTTTTGTTTCTTTGTATTTCGTTTACCTTATGTCCGTCCTTATAAAAATTCAATTTCGGCAAATAAGTCATGTCATATGTGGTAGTAGAAATATTAGTGATACGGATGTGGCAAAGTGAGTCATCGGTTTAGGTCTTGTAACGGCAATTTTAAGCGTCACGGGTTTGAAGAGTGTGATATACAAGGTGTTCTAAATTATTCAATACTAGTTTTTACCCACGACTTCGCTCGCGCTAATGTGTACTTGTACAATTGCATACAAAGCTTTTTTTTCCATTCCTCGAGAATCATACCTTTTTTCAAGATGAAAAGTAATCTATGTCCTTTTCCGGATTCTTGGCAATGTGTGTGCTAAATTAAAAAAAAATCGGTAAGTAGTAAATGCGTGAAGGCGTTACAAACAAATTAACAAACTCACATTCGCATTTATAATAATCTGGATTATCCAGAGTGTGACCGTATTTGTGGCAGACCTCAAGTAGGACCCCAATGTTATTTGTTTCCAGTTCTTTATTTACAGACTCATCAATTACCATCAGGTCGACTGTATGTGCACTTCTTTTTGTAGAAATAAAAAGTACAATAAATAGACGATTTAACTTTATAAACGTCCATATAACCACACGTAACGTAGCCGGCGGACTCGCTGACAGGTTGATATTTTTCTTTGTACCCAGACCCTCTTTCATGTCCGTTTTTTATGGACCATGTACTCTCTCATGTCAACACTGATGTATTATATTTACTACGTCTTCACGTAATTGGAAGCTGCAAGTTTTTTACTACTATAAAAATACGTCTAAACTTACATCATTCTTAACGAGGACATGAAGATTATTCGGTTATGTTGTGTTGCCCTTTACTTAGTATCTTTCTTCTTCTTCGTTATATTTTTTATGGCTTCGGTTAATTTGATTTTTTTTCTTATGGTTGATTTATTAAAATATATTTTATTTTTATTTATGTCATATTTAGATTTAAAAAAAACCTTAAAAGGTATATTATTTATTGCGATATCTTAAGGTATTGCCAATATTGATGAAGACTGATATAAATCTAATCATGCCTTAAATAAACCTTATTCTTTAATTTTTTTTACAAGTTCATATTTCCTGCAATTTCTAGCTGTATCTGCTTCGCATTTTTCGCTCATTTTCGTTTTATAGCTTTTATCCCGTTTTTTTAATCTATTTGTGTCATTTATAAATCTTAGGTCACTTACTTTTTTATTGTTTTCGTATTCAGCGTCTTTAATTAGATCTTGTCAGGTTATATAATTTACTTCCCTATTGTTCGTAAACTTGCTACATTACCTCGTCTCCATTAATCATGAGTGACACATAGTTCTGACTGCCCAATTGGGTTACAAGACGACCTTATTCAGGTTTCAAACTACATAACTATGTTAGAACTGTTGAATATGATGGAAGCGTCCAACGTCCGTGTACATAGTTGGAACATTATAATATACTAGTAGACCAGTTACAATGGTCGAAATTCGACCATATTGAAAATCATTCAAAAACTAAACTTGTACATTCAAATAAAAACATTAATTATAGGAAAAGTTATAGGAAAAAAACGCTTTTTTTGACATAGACATCTGACATTGTAAACAATTTATATCTTTCATATTGTTAGTATTGTTGTTAGTGCTGTAAATAGTGAGTATTTCATTTATATTAAATGTATTTGTGACACTTACGTATTAGACATAAATATTATCAATCAATAATCTTCTGGGCATGAACTTTCACGTATGTCTAATATCATAGTCCTCTCTGCACGCAGAATTCGAAAAATGGTACTGCAATTTTTCGCTTCACGTATTAATATATAGATTAGTAAAATTAAATATAAATGAACTTGACTGTCTGCAATACTGAAATAATTAACTTTTACTATGTTTTATAATTATTATCTACATATGATATAAAAACTCGAAAACCCGTTTGAAAAATATTTTTTGTATCAAGATTTCCTGCGCCTTATTCCTTGGAAACAAAATATGCGCTATGAATAATAATGCTATGCTATGCGTTTTCAATATATATAGTAACACACTTTGTATATGTGTATAACTGACATTCAAAAACGAGGATATAAATACTCAGACTCACAATGTAGTCTGTTTAACCGGGCATCGATCGCGGAACACTATGTATATCAGATCGAACTGGATATATATATGTATATACTTTATCTATAGGTACAAGAGAAAATCCTTTAAAGTACCCTTTAAAACTAATTTACTTTTAATGCTTTTTAAAGATCTTCTTACAAGTTCTTATAAACTTCATCTGTTTCTACTTACAATATTTCAATTGCCTATACCAATACTATTCATTAAAATTAAGAAGCCAATGAAGTTCCTAATAAAGAAATATAGTGATGTAACAAGTTTCATCCATTATTTACGCCAGGCTATAAAGGTGGGTTGTTACGGCGAAAGTTTGCACCATACATTTCATTTAGCTATTAATTGGAAATTTGGCCAGTTCGTATCTTCTTCGGAAGAAACCTTAAAATAAATGATACAATTATTTTAATTTGTATTAGTAAATCGTTTCTTAGTGAAAATTTGAACTTTTGATAACTAAATTAAGTCTTTAATCAATGTAATTGAAACTGTAATTTTTTACCATTTTCAAATACAACTATATATCCAGAAAGAGATATATTTAATTTCTGGTCAAGAGTACAAAAACTCATCTATAAATGACATTACCAAAATCTTTTTTTTGTATATGGAGTTTGTTACTGACGTCCATGGAGAGAAGCGATTATATACATGAAGTCTGATTAGAAATATTGCGCATTTATGGAAAAGTCGTAATTATAGAATCAATTGCACTAATACTTAATTACCTATTGTGCACATAAATTGACAGCTCGGATAAGGATGTCTCACTTAATGTACGTCAACTTACACAACGTCATCTTATAATAAGACTCAAGAGTAATATTGTAAGAGAAGTTGGTCTGAAAGTGCGTTGAAGTGGCTGGCATGACGTCATTACGATCCACGGTGAAAGAGAAACAGGTCAGCTGCGAACGCTTCACGAACCTTCCTTACCAATTATGAATTCATTTAGATACCATGAGGTAAGAAAAATTCTTAGAATGGTTTCATTTATTTATTCTAAGCTTCAGTAAGGTTCCCATACTAGATCTTAATTTCTTAAACATAGAACCAGACATCTAACTATATCCCTATACTCGTGTTTAATCGGTTTGTAGCTCTATACCAATATTCAAACTTTATTTTTCTCGAGTTTTAATTAATTATCATTTTCTGTGACAGCAAATTGCAATCTCTTTTATTTTGATTAATTTTTAGAATATCTTTATTAAATGTCAATGTTTGTTCGTGCTACTTAGATGCTACTCAGTTTGTGGGGGCGTTTAAGCTAAGGGAATTTACGTGCTCATCACGTAACATTCTACATTTGGTACTTTCTGACGATCCGCGTGGCTGAGCAGTCAGCATACTGGTGTGATGCGCAGTGATTTCCGGATTCGAACCCCGGTCAGATAGATATCAGAATGATGAATTTAGATTTCTGTTCTGGGTCTGGACGTGTATTCGTGTTTGTGTGTATCCATGTCTCCTACGACACAAGTAAACAACGTTATTTCAAAAAGGTGAATTTAGATTCTCAAACATTTATCTGCAACTTCAAATATGTTCATTACAAATACAACCTCACTTCAATATTTTACGATATATATCAATCATGTATGGAGTTACCGTGACCAGATGTGGGACCATTTTATTCCCTCGAGATTACTGAAGTACCTAATAAATTATCTTTCTTATTTATAGGTGGAATATAAAAGTTTCATATATTAGACAGATTTCATGTAACCCTTGGAACACGTTACATTTCGCAGTCGTTACTCATCGCAGATGCAATTCTGGGAGCAACTTCCACATTGCGACATCTTCGTGACAAAGTTTGATGTCTTGCAACGTTTGTCCCAGACTGTTTAATCTACGGTGAATGATTGCGCGATGCAACTATGAGCGAAACTTTGCCATGTTACAGGGAACCGCTCCTGAATACGAATGTGTCTGGATCTGATCTAACCAACTGAGCAATATTGTGTTTTGTGAACTTTCTGAACGAATATTTGGTGTTATTTTGGAAAAAAGCCCTACTAAAATCATTTAAAATGTCAACAAGTTAATTATCTTCCTATAATGCCCTTATGTGCTTTGTTGCAAAAGTGATATTTGTCTCATATCATGTCGTAAAACAAGATTTTTTTAGAACTAGTGATATTGATGTATCAGAAATTAATTTAACTTTTCGACTTACTTATTAAATTGTAGCAATTACAGGTAAATCCGACTTTCAAATTTGAGAGACAAACGTCCTTCCAAGGTCTACCAATTGGATGAAAGTTCTTAAGATGTCGGTTAAGCCACAAAAAATTATCCCGTAATGATAAATAAGTGTTGAATGCACAAAAACATTCATCTGTAATCTATACGTGATTACGTATGGATTACGTATTCTAGGTTTAGAATAATAATATTATCGACCATGCATCATGCACTAGGTACATCAAAATGTCGTACTTTAAATACTATTCGTATATGAATAAGTGATTGAATCCAGAAATTACATTTACTATTAATTTGGTTTTAGAAGTTTGCCCGTGAGTTAGTGTGTTTGTACAATAACGCCACCTAGTCCACTCCGGTAGAACTATTATGTTCATGTAGGTATTTCGATATAAGAAAAGTTACTTCTGATTTTAAATGGTTATAACTTTTGATAGAGTGGATCTTTTGATGAAATAAAGCCTAAATGTTAAGTTAGATTCGTACTATGAATATCTGCATATTCATGAATTCAATCCCGTTGTTTTGGCGGCAAGTAATTTTAAATACGGCGAGCGCGAGTTACATTCTTATTATACATACAAACGCACTCATAAGCAAGTACAGTTTTAATGATACAAACGTCTCTTTCAACATCCCACACTAGAAACTACGTAGCTTTTTCATATTTACCATGTGATTAACAAACAACTGAAACAAACTTCGATATACAGTTTGCGCTGTGCAATCTACAGTAATCGATTGCCGCGGTTCCTTTGACGAAGAAACTTCCTGCATTTGGATGCGAGCTGAACAGCTAAGTAGCATTTTATAAATCGTCCGCTCAAAGATTAAAGATACGTGGTTTGTATATATTTTGGTAGACAAGAATTAATTTCTCTGCGTCCACTGAAACTATGAATCGTTCGTAGTTTTTGATTTGTCTCCATTTTTATTTTGTTCTAATTTAGGTATGTCATTTCTGTTTTTTATGCAGAACCTCCAAAGAAACTTCTTAAATTTTAATTCGATCTGGACAAGTATACAAGGTTTCTAAAATGTTATTGTAACTAGTTAATTTGATGTTTAAGTATTTACTTGCCTATGGTATGATTATTACAAGTATTTTGGCTGAAGATGCTTTTTATTGTACACTCTTTTTTATTATTCCCAAATACACAAATCGTAAATTTATGCAGAAAAAACAGGGCGTTCATAGTTACATATCGAGACAAAATAATTTTCGGTCCTCTCGCAGAAATAGACGTCCGCGCATGAAAACTAAGTAGATTCTACGACCATAGAAACATGGCCTTATTACACATGAAGATGTCACCAAATGCCTTCCTCTTGATTAACCCTACAAATACCCACGGAATGTAAATTCGCCTTTGTAGATACTATGGTCACTTTGCCGATGTCAACAGTTACGTTTGTGTGGCCTAAATTGAATAGCGGGGGTAATGATGATCTGGGGTGCTAATGACCAATGCGTGCTTAGTAGGCTATCTATCAATGTTGATTGTTTGGATCAAATGGAGCTTAATGGAGTAACTAGAAGAGCTTGCAAGTATCTTTGTCTGTAAGCATACGATTATTAACAGTTGAATTTGGACTTTAGTTAAAATTTACATTTTGCGTTATATTAAAAATACGAATTGATATCCCAAGCAAGCCCTGAAACTCTTCACACAAATAGTCAGACATTGTAAAATAACCAAGTATACGAATATTTATGTCCTTAACGTTAATCCAACTAGTTCTATCTGAATTATAGTCAAAAGATGTGCTGATAAGGTGTGTAATAACAGAAAGAAAACCTGCATATAGGAAAGTTGTTAAAATTTCTCAACAATTTTTGTAGTGTACCAATCTCCACCTAACCCAATCATTCTGAGAAGATACCTTGGCGCAATTATGTCTTGAAAAATGATGATTAAAAGTTTTATACTATACAAGTAAACTTCTAACAAATACAAAAATAGTATGATGATGAGGAAACAGCACTTAAATAATAAAGATTTATAAAAAGATGCGTTCAAAAGAAAACGATCAAGACTCACGGCAGTAATTGGCACGTTAATTAAGTTTCAAGAAGATACAGGGCTGGAAGTGCCTGCTCTTGAAAACTTTCGTAAAGTTTGAGCATATTCCTAACCTGAGCTGAACTAATCGGACCTAAATTAAGTTATTACGGACGAAGTATGCTCGAACTAAACTAATCCAAACTATTTAGATTATGGTTTAAGCACGTTTGTAAGCGTTTCATAAAATGTATAATTATTACAGAAATGTATATGTTGATTATATATTTGAAAGGTTCAATGTTCAAAGGACCAGTGTGGTTCCAATGGGGAAATATTGCCACATCTATTTCTATTATTAAGCGTTTTGAGTTTCGGTTAAAGAATGTGTAAAGATTGTAAAGTATCGGAAATGGCAACGCATCAGTTATCGGTTTCAGGTAGAACCCCTGGAACAATATGTAGTTGGTTAGAAATCGCCATGGGTGACAGTGACTGCTTCAAGATTTTTTTATAGTTTGGTAGTAGCAAACCAGAGCGCAGCCCATCTGATGGTAAGTAGGAACTGCCACAATGGAGATCTGTAACTAACCCCAAATAAGATCAAAATCCTACCTAAGGTTGACCACAGATGCGATGCTACCTCTGAGGCCTAAGTTGGAATACCTCGGATAATGTCTCCCTCACCACACCCTTCAGATCAGATCACAGCAGCGCTAAACACTGCTGTTATTAAGCAGACATAGGTGTGACGGTGGTGCTGCCTGGGTCGAACCAAATAGAGTTCTAAATAATTTAAAAAAATGTAAATATAACAAGATTTTCAGATTTAAATAAAATAATTCCACTTCACACTAATTCGACTTCACTTCACGCTAATGAAGTTTCGAGTGGCTGGATTCAGCGCTGAAAGCGCTAACGAGTCCTGATTACTTCGCTCAACTTCGTCAAATTACGGAATTATTTAGGTTTCACTCTAATCACCTCTGCGAATTCCTGGGAATTTCGAGGAACTACCTAAAGGAGTATCATTTTGATATTAGATATCTTATCTTATTATCCGTTGATATAAATAAACCACTAATATTCGGTGTTTACGGGTTTACTTTGAAATACTAAGAAAAGAAAACACAATGTTTAAGGTAACTCTTTCATAACTTCGCTTCTTAATAACATTACACTAAATATTATTGTCTTTTGCGAGAAACACATTATTTATTTTCTACCACACCTATCTGATCAGAACGTGTTGCCAAGCTACAAAATTTTCCGAAATACTTGTCATTTGTAAGCGACATCAGAAGGCCGTCTTATCATTATACTATTTTTTTTATTTTCTTCTGATCAAAGTTGCTCGCAGATAATGTTCATTCGATATCGCTAGAATTACCGTTATTTACTTTCATAGACATCATAAAAAGGTATATTACAAACGTAATTATTTACAAGATAAGCGCTCAAGAAAACAATAACAGACCTGCATGTCCACCAAGAACTCAAAGGTTTAATTCCCAGAAGATTTCAGGCCTACAAACCAGAAAAACTCTTAAATAAGGATTTCCACATACCGTAATAAGTTTCTCTTTACAGCACTTAAGAACTTAGCGAATAAAAAAGGCCGAGGAAAGTTCCTAAAGTAAAATCCTTAAAACGTTCCCAGCTGACCTAGATTCGCTCCTTACCTGGATGTTTTTGTGAAATGGGAAAATTTTCAACTGTTTTTCAACGTTTGCGAGGAAATACTTGGTTTCGTTAGTCAAACTGGGCTCATCTCTTCTTTTTAATTTGAAAGTAGCAAACGTGCATGCAATCCAACCGATGGTCAGTGCTTAAATCCACCCATGAAGCAACGCATGCATTTGCAAACAAACCCTGATAAGATCACATTCCTAAGAGACTAAGGTCGATCACAAGTGCTGTGCTACTCCTAAGGACTAAGTTGTAACCCCTCGGATAAGTATGTCTTCTTCACCTCATACTACAGTCTAAAACAGCAGCGATTAATACTGCTGTTATATTGCAGAAACAGATGTAGAGGTGGCGCCGCAGGAGTCGAACCACAAAGGGTTTTACCACCTTCGGATACCAATTTACAGTAATATTGAAAATGACGTGTTAAAGAAACCTAAGTAGAGTATTGTATTCATTGAAGCAAGTTAGTTCAACCTTCTTATTCATGATTGACTTGATTTGAAAGAGATCTATTCATGACAGATTAGTTGGTGCGTGAAAAATTTTTTTATTGAAATTTATTATAACACAAAATATGTCTTTGAATTGCCTATTATATATTATTCTAGAGATATATAAAAAGAAAGGAATATGTATTCGTGTAATACAATTTTTGCAATATGTTAATATAGTGTGCTTTACAAGAAATAAACACAACAAGATAGCATAAATAATAACACAACATATTAAACTCTATTCTTTGGGAGCTAAGTCATAAATTATTCAAATAATTAATTGATCGATCAAACATCATTCAGGCGTCGTGGTATTTCCTAAAAATCAACGAACTGAACCAGGGAATAAATATTTGCTAATAAATAAATAACATTTTTTATCTTAAAACTCCCATCTGCTTGCACTAAATTATTATCGACATTTTCGCTTAAAAGTACATTTCGAAGCCGTTACCGCAATTTTCAGGACATTTACCTCAATGAAATAAACGTCGAATTAAAACTGGTGCAATTTCCTCAAATAATTCGGTTAATACCGGAATAAACCGTAAAGAGGAAACTGGACACGTTTGACCACTAGCGAATAACTAATAGCAAGTTTAAAATTCAAGAGGATTAAATCGTGCGAAACTCACACGACACTCACGGAAATATACACGTAGGTTAAACGTTTGAATTTGAACGTTGCATAAAGACACTCACAAAAGCTTCTAGTTGAGAGACAGCAGAACTACCTATTACTCTCATTATTCACGGGGGTTTAACTCTGTCGTAGGAACTGGAAATGGAACAGGCAAAACCAGTGTGAGACAGAATAACGGCAATTGATTAACTGCAAGCCATAAATGTCGCACTGCTGAACCCAGAAATCTATCAGTATTCTGTTAGTGTCTAGAAAAACTTAAAACGGCTGAAGCCTTTCGAAAATGTCGACTAGCTGAGACCAACTCAAAGATGTTGCTAGATTTTCTGATAAGGTATATTTATAAAGAGCTTCACTGGTATCAATTTGGATACATCCGTTTGGCGTTGCCACATGTTCTTAGAAGCGCCTTTTAATAAATAAAAATGCCACACTCATGACTAAACGTACTTACTGCCTATTTCCTATTTCAAAACAATAATCAAACGCCGGCCACAGAAGAAAGGATGAATATATTTCAAGACTAGTCTAATATCTCACATTAAATATGAGGAATTCGATTACACTTAGCCGTAATATTTAATAAGTCAAATCATGATTAAAATCCAATTTTTCTGTTCAGTTTCTGTTCTAATTAGCGCCATCGCTATAGCTTTTCCATTAATCGTCTATGATGCAGCAGAGCAGTAAACCATGAAATTTAAGAGGAAAATGCTCCACTTTCCAGCTCGGAACACGTGTCAGCATCTAAAGGTGATTTAATGAATTTCCGTCAAAAATGTGAGTGTAATTACGCCAAAAGCTTAATTTTCGGATTTCGTTCCTCATTAACGATTTCGTTTTGCTTGATAGGATGTCGCGAAGATAGATGACAGCTATTGATTTTGCTACCTTTTACGTAGATTGACAAGGAGCAAAGAATATTGAGACAGTATTTTTTAATTGAAGTAAACCTTGCTCACGTTAATACTTAATCAACTTTTATAAGGACGTTGCCTATGTGTTCGTCTCTCCTTTTTTAATGGGTTGCTTTGTTGTATTAAAAAGTATATCTTTTTTGGTATCAGCAATAAATAATAGTGCACCTTATGTGCATAGATAAGCAACAGTTTTAATTTTGACTGTTTTAAGAAATCTGAAGATTTTTATACAATAAATTAAATAATATTTTTTGCTTTTAAGACCATAATACAGCTTCGCATTTAAAACTAATTACAACCAGGAATACAATATCAGATTTAAAATAAAGCATACAGTAGTTATACGGCAAAATTAAAAACACATCAAACTTGCAAAACAGTGTACCGTTGCAAGAAATCCTTGAATTTCTTCTTCTAATTATACTGACCAAAGAAAAACAGTGTTCTCCTTACTCTATACATATTAATGGGGGCCGATGTATCTTTCTTTAGAAACCGCGAAAAGAAATTCCGGTTCAAACAATTCTAAGAAGAAAAACTACCTGTTTACTAAAGCATTCGAGGAAATGAATTAAGTTCAATGAATATGGAGTTTAAAATAGGAACAGAAAGAGAGGTAGATAGAGAGCTTGCTGCGTGTGAGAGAGACGGATGAAACGAGACAATAGAACCGGAAGTGGGCGGAAACTGGCCGTAATGTTGCAGTGTAGCAATTCGTTTTGTGTGGCGAGACACTAAGGAACTATTTACACTATCGGAGTCTTTATTCTGTGAGGTAGATAGATGTTGAAGCGTGATTGTACCAAGAGATAGAATGAATCTTCAACAAGAGCCGGTACATTTTCAGTGATCTTTTGCCCCTTTAAGCACTACGCTTTTATATAAAGCCAGATAACTATTGAAATGTCAGGGAATCTGCATTGGAACCTCGGCTTTGTTATATAAATTGGCAATTACTTTCAAAACCATGTCACGATTCAAACTTTCGACAAAATAAAAAAATAAAATGATATTTAAGTTCTACATCAATTTCAAAAAGGCTACAAGATCAATTTATAAGTTCATAAATAATGCAAAATGACCATTTATGGCGTGTTTAAAATACTGGCAGCATTATCTTACTGCACTTTAAAAAAAGTTTGTAAAAAATAGATGAAAGCTCTTTGGTCTTCAAAAATTTGGTTAACTTTACTGACACGTATTTCTTCATTTCATGAAGATAATTTCTTGAGTAACATAAAAATATTCAAGTAATTAGGCCGCGCCTGGTAAAGACAGGCCGAAATATAACCCTCAAGTGTCGGGGATAAATGGACGCTGTCATCTTTAGAGGCAGCTCGGCCGAAAAGAAACCTCCAAATAGTTCGCTCAATATGGATATCTAGAAAAAATATGAGAGGCTTTCGCGGGATGAAAATGTACCTAAGTGGTTATTTTTCACGTGCTCGCTATTTCGAAGGATCTGGGCGAATATGTTAGTAGCAATCCATTTTATATTGGGATCAGTGATGTTTTTGGATCACAAAATCGTTTCGCTTTGACACGTTTTGATACTGTAGTTATTCGAATTAAATAAATTTACTATACAAATAAATAAAATTGAAATAATTGCAAAATACCAACTCTTTACTAGATGCCTGCCGTTTAGATAATATCGTGAGATAAGCTGACAGACAGACATACATAAACAATTATAATTATATTTTTGATGTAGGTATTGTATATAGTTTCATAGGTATTTAGTAAAAAATATTATAAGACGTTACAAACAGACACTTCAGTTATATTTATTTGTATAGACTAGCAGCATACGAGCTACAAAGAATTAACGGAAAATTTAGAAAAATCGTGGGTGTATTCTTTTTTCTGTCCCATAGCTGGGAACTTGTATCCTCCCAGAAGATAAACAGAGACAAAGAATGTTTTCAATCACGGAATTATGGATTGTTGGAGATAATTGAATTGAGAAATCTGTTGCCCTTATTCCTTTTCTACACAACATGGCTAAATATTCTGCAATACGAGCATGTGCAACTACGATATGAATTTATCACTTTAACTCTAATCGAAAGCGTTCCCGTGCATGAGAATTGCTCCTTCGACCTAACTCTCTAAACCTTACACGCTCCGTTGAATGCAATGTTATTAGTTCGTATCTACCTATCTACGGACCGGGTTGGATATTTACTTGTTTGATTTGCCATAGTCAGGTCTATGTATACCTTTATCGTGTTTGTATGGTCATTATAAATAGTCAATTAGCATTGGATCTGCCTTCTTCGAACGCATTTTGACTTTTTATTTGATCATATTTTGGACATAAAAAGTTGCTCCATTGGTGTAGTTCTTAATTTTAAAGTTCATCCTTTGAGCTTTTGGAATCCATCGCTGGATACAAGACTTTTTTAGACTATTTGGGCCGAAACTATTCCTTCTGAATACAATGGATGCACAGTTTTTTCAAGTCAGTTGTCCACCTCATTTGCATGTTTCGTCATTCGATTAGCTTTGATGTCTGTAGGTTCTCAGCACTTCGAGCAATATTATTTTCCATTGCCATGTTAACTAGCTATATTTAAGAGATACTACATTGGTATAACGTATAAAATAGCAAAATTGAAATAACGACCAATATAATTATAAAAAGCGACTTACTAATGTAACATGTTAATTATGGAAATATCTAGATAAATGAGTATATGAAGTCTGTTGTATAAATTCTGCTTATAATCTTAGTTATTCTTTAAACTGTCCTAATTTGTTGGTATGGGGTTAAATGCTTATTTGTCACCACCATACTGTATGCCATGTCGCGTTAGTTAGCTAGTTCAACAAAGTGAAGCTCAGATTGAATCAAAATACAAGCCCGTGATATCTCGGCATCGTGTACAACTGTTCTGTACACAAGCGCCTCTGCGGCTCGAAGTCGATACGTAACCAAAATCAAACAGTGTTATCGAGATGTTGGACATCGATCACGATTGCTGTGTTGATCGAAAAATATTGATAGTCTGGTTGGCTGCAATTTTTATGCGTTAGTTTTACACTTCTCACAACAACGGAATTTACATGTCAGAAAAGCTATTATTGTCTCTCATATTAAATTAAGTTAAACTTTTAGAAGTTGTACAACTCTTCAGGGATCTAAAATTTTAGACTTATGTTACCGCAGAATGAATACATTATACTTATGGATCTTTATCATTTCATTACTGTGTGGATCTTTGTGGAGCTGTATCTACCGCCATGTCTATTGCTGTCTAAAATTGCAGTTTAAGCACTGCGGCGTTCTGACCTCATCGGTGTGGTAAGGAAGACATATTTATCAGAGACGATTCATCTCCGTCCACCAGAGTAGCATCACTTCTGTATTAAAATTTATATTTTGAAGCATATTTGAAAACAAGTATTATATTAT